>JAIUZE010000747.1:108811-129829 GCA_022085475.1 Heliosperma pusillum
TTAAGTGATTAACGAGCTAATACTGCTATTCTAGTTGTTTTGCGTGTTTTGACTCGTTTTTATAGGAAATGAAGCGGTTTTGCTATATTTTCCTACTTTATGGAGCAAAGACACTAGGATACGAGTTTTTAAGGAATTGATGATAGCCAGTTCACGATTTGATTACGATTCCGCTACATCTTTCCTCGAATGGACTCAATTTGGATTTTGGCTTTGAACTTTAAGAGGAAACCTCAACCCAAGTCAAGAGAAGATCAGCCCAAGCCCAATTCCGTAGTGCATTGACCAAAGACCAAGGCATAGGATTCCGTGCCTAAGATAAAAAGACGGAAAATCCGACTTACACAAAAACCCGATCGGATTACCTATTACCCGATCGGGTATTTTTGCAAGAAGACGTTACTTGGCTCCTCTTCAATCCGAGCTTAAATGAGTACTTTAATGCATTGACTAGGATACGAATTTGGACGAGGGATCAGCAGCCATGCATCCCTATAAAAGCCAATGATCATCCAAGCATCTAAGCATCCAAACTTACAATAATCCAATCTTAAATCTTAGCATCTTTTTACTTTCATACAATAACACATTTCATAGTTTATTTTCTTTCTTACAAGTTTAGAATATAGTTTATTTGTTAGTATTTCTCTAGTGTTTTCATAGCTTTTGTTATTGGGTATTTGTTCTTACTTTCGTTCTTATATACTCATATTCCAATTCGGTAATTCTCTAATCTTAATTTACCTATGCAACTTTAATCGTCATGAATTATAATTTCACTAGTATCATTTTCATAATATTGTTGTTGTTAGGGAATCAATCTAAAATTAATCTAGTAAAAACCAAAATATTATTTAGCATGTCACATTATAATTTATCTAATCATATAACCATAAAATTCGTCACTAGAATCATTGTTAATATAGTCATCATAATAACTTTAGTATTTATATTTCATAGTTTAATTTCATATATCTTTTTCTTGCTAATTTACTTAATCACATAATCATATAAATTAGATTAATTCTAATATTGTAAAATTATCGTTGTGTAAATAAAATAAATAGAGTTGTAATATTTGAAATGATTTACGAGTTGAATGAATTAAAAGAAGAGTAGTTACCAATTGAACCATCTAAGTTGTTTCTTCCTTTGGTCGTGTCAAATTCTATAACTTTGTTTAGTGACCATAAGCAATTGTTTGTATTAGTCATTTCTATCTTTATAACGAGAGTTGGGATAGGAATTAGGACTATCAATAGGGGTTTAGTGACTTAACCACGCTGAAAGGACGTTAGGACCCACTAAAAGGTCGGTACGAATCCGGAAGGAATATACCGCTACAAGGCCTAGACAACCATAGTAATTCTAATATTGGTATCTATGAGACTTTTAATTAATTTTACATGTATTTCTCTTTCACTATATCAACTTGATTAGTTAGTTTACTTTATCGTTTTAGATAGTTTATTTTATTGTTGCTTAGTTAGTTTACTTTATCTTCATTTTATTTCTATTCTTAGATAGTTTATTTTATTGTTATCTAGCTAGTTTATTTTATCCTCTTTCTATTCTCGTTCTTAGATAGTTTACTTTATTATTATTGTCTTGTTTATTAGTTTAGTTAGTTAGACTTTCAATATTGTTATTTAAATATCGTCTTTACATAGAATTTAGTTGTTGATATTCAGATCAGAGGGTTTCCCCGATCGGGTACGTGACAACCCGGTCGGGTAAGTCTTCTGTTCTGGGTTTTTTGTTTTGCAATTTACATATTTGTCATTTACATATCGTCATTTATATATTTGTCATTTTATTTCATGTTAATAGTTTAGACAACCATCTCAAGTGACTCGAATCTAAATGAAAACCAATCCATAGCAATTCATAAGTAACACGTACTCCCTGAGGATCGACACCCTACTTCCCTAATTACATTCCTTATGTTGTTAGCCTAAGTGCGGGTAATTATTTTTGTTTCGGGACCGCGACAGAACCGACCAAATTTTGGCGCCATTGCCGGGGAGCACGGTTTTGTTTATTTATGAATTGTTGGTTTTTATTTCTACCATTTTTAGGTGCAACCGTACCTAATTCATTTCTAACTTTCTCTTTTGTGTTTTTCTTGTAGGTTGATAAAATGGTGCTAACTAGAGAAGATCCAAGGGTCCATTTGACTTTGATTGCTCTCATCGAGGGTAACCAATTTAGGGGAAAACCAAACGAAAACCCGTCTCATCATCTTCAAACCTTTTGTGAGCTATGTCAAAACATTGTGAGGGAAGGAATCACCCAAAACGAAATTAGAGAAACACTTTATCCTTTATCACTAAAGGGAAAAGCAAAATGGTGGTTCACCCGTCGCTTAAAGGAAGCAACAAGACCTATGCAGTGGGAAGAGATTGTCATCGCTTTTCACCGTAGGTTCATAAGCAATTTGTCAAAGCTATCAACCAAATCACAAAAAGAAAGAGGGGAAGGTTCACAACCCAAAGGGGGAGAGCGAAAGAAGAGTCGAGTGGAAACTTCAAATGAAGTTGACACTACAATTTCCTTAGCTTGTCCCAATCAATCTAACGAAACCACCCCAAAGAGCACTTCATATCGCCCCAAAGTTTTTCACCCATATACCTCAATTACAACACCATGTGAACTTTGTGGTGGGATAGGGCATATACCTCAACGATGTGGGAACAAACTCACAACCTTAAACCCTTTTCACCCACGAGTTTATCAAGCCCAATCTACTCATACACCACAATACTCATCTTTTCAAAACGGTTTAGTAAATGCCAAGTTGAGAAAAGTATGTCAAGCCCAAGAATCCATGTGTTCTGCCTTAGGCTCACTTACTTTAACCATCTTGTCTCTTCAAAAGAGAGTAGATGAGTTGACCCTATCAAGTTCTAGCCAAACCTCCCAAGAGAGTGAAGAACCATTGGTAGTCACAATCGGTGACAAACCTTTCGGAAATCCTTTTGGGAAGGGTGAGAACTCCATCAAGCATAAAGAATGAGATTGTCATGGGTGTTGGTAAAAAGGTAAATGTGGAAACTCAAGGACGAATCCAGCTGCAAGGAGCTTAAATTCCCTTCATAAGGCTTAAGGAGGGATGGCAAAACAAAGTCTAGCATGACTCAAAAATGCGCTTGTCGGGAGGCAACCCATCTTTTTCTTTTCTTTCTTCTTTATGCATTCTTTTTCTTTTACTTATTAGACAATGATTTTTATTTTGGACTATTTTATTTGGACTCTATTTTTGGATTTTATGTTGTAATAGTTAGGAACACTTTCTTCGTTTTACTTGTTATTATGCATATTTCGTCAATAGATTTTCGTACTTAGAATCGGAGGACCTATTGAGACAAGACGGAGCTATCCTTGGCACAAGTTGTCAAGATCACTAAGGTTAGTAAGTATGTGCAAGGACATAGCCCAAAGGTAAGAACAAGTGGCAAAGAAAATAGGAACAAAAACCGGACCAGCAGGTTTCCCCGATCGGATCCATGTCTACCCGATCGGGTAAATAGTCTGTTTCGTGTTTTACTCTATTTTCTTCTATAAAACCCATTTGCTACCCTTTGCTTGCTGCCTTATACCCGTGTTCTTCAATTACAAAGCTCAAAATTCTCTCAAAACCTTCAATTCTTAGTCTATTCTTACAAAATTTGTTCTTATAGTTCATCAAGAGCAATTTCTAAGCATCATCAAGTAAGTTATTTCTACTTTAGTTACTTCAATCTCTCTATATTTTTCAGAAATCCAACTTGAACAAACCCTAAGTCAATTTGGGGGTTCTTGATTTTGATTGCAAAACTTGTTTAAATTGGATTTCTAGTGATTCTTACATGCTATAAAGTGAATTCTAGTGATTAGTTAGGATGATTACTTTGATTTGGATGCCCATTAGCTAATTACGATACTCATCTTTGCTTTATGTTAACAACTTATGCTTAAGTGGTAGTATGATGCTTGAATACATGCTTTATACTATGCACTTATGATCTTGTCATGTTAAGTTAGCATTGGTACCTTTAGGTAGTAGCCAAATTCATTCAAGTATATGTTGCTCACCTAATTAATATATTGCTATGCTTATAACATCCATTTGTGCTTAAAAGATAGCATGACAATGTTTTACTAAGGTCACTACACTTGAATTTATGCTTAAAGCTTAGTATTATAACACTTATGCTATCCACTTATGTTTACAAATGAAGTGTTTTAATACTAGTTATTTGTAGAAAATGGCACCTACACTAAGGAAATCAAAGAGGGCAAGAACCTCCACTCAAGGAGAGAGTAGTAGAGCACAAGAGGAAGATATTGAAATGCTTGAAGCTAATGAACGACCCGAAAGTCAAGGGAATGCTATGCATGATCCTAGCTTCCTGGATGTAGAGTTTAGCTCACATGAGCAATGGCAAAAATGGTGCGTTCTTAAAAGCAAAGGTATGAGGGCTACCAAGTTCCTCAATGTTTCTTCTTTAAGGCATATGAAACTTCTTGAGCATGTTAAAGTGTTATTTAGGGGTTTAGGTATGCATGTTAGCATGAACTTTAGCTATGAGACCTACCCCCAATTAACTCTTGAATTTTTAAGCTCTTTTGAGTTGCATCGGTCTAGAAATAGAAACACTATGCCTCAAGTTCGGTTTCGCTTGTTTAATGATGATTATAGTATGAACTTGGAGAACTTTGCTAGTTATTTTGGTCTCACCACTGAAAACACTGTTATCTCACCTCCGGAAGGCTTTGATGTTAGCCTGCTTTGGAGTGCTATTTCGACTTACCCCGTCTCTCGCTGGGACCATGTCCCACACCAACATATACATCATCCCGCCATTAGAATCTGGCAAAGATTCATGGGATGGACCTTTTTGGGTCGTGCTGAACCTCATTTGGTGAGACGAGTAGAGTTAGAAATGTTAGGAGGACTTTTGAATGTAAATGGTGATGAACCATGGTCTATTAGTGTCCCGTATCATTTTGCTGTTCAGTTGAGCAAAGATCTTAATCCCAAGAACACTGTCATTGTCTATGGAGGTCTTATCACTCACCTAGCTATGAGAGTTTGTGGCTTTAACCAAGCCACCACCGACCTTCAGGCATTGACTACACCTCCCACCGAGATGGGAAATGGGTTGGATTATGCTTATTTTGTTCAGCTCAACTGGTTTCGTGCTTCTCACCCCCATATGATTTGGAGGATTGCTGGCCGTGACTCGGTCAAGTTGACCGCCGAAGTAGAACAAATTCCAATTCTTCGGCAGCGACCTCCACTTCAAGAGGGTGAGGCTATCTTACCCCGACCTACCTACTACCTTCCTGTTGGGGATATTACTCCCATTGACCCCCCTGTTCAGTTTAGATCCAGCCGCCCTGAGGTTGGATCATCCTCTCACTCGACCCATGCTGAGGGCGATGTAGCCGCCATGTTTGAAGCTTTAACATTGTCTGTCAATAGAATTCAGTCCGACCAACAGCTTGCGTTGCACCACATATATGACCACTTTTCTAGGCAAGGTGTGATTAGACCCGAGGGCCCCCACCCGTCTTTTTATACTTGGCCCGAAGGGAGGTATGGTGCTGCTTATGGTGCAGGTGTGCCGCGAACCGGACCTGATTATTGTGGAACCGATTATGGCTCTGAGAGTTTTGGAGGGTATGGAGGTGATTTTCCTGATCACCAAGTGGGGGAGTATCAGACCTTTGGAGCCAGCAACCCAACCGAGATCTTTCCTTCTCGTGGTAGTTATCATTCTGCAGATGATACCCACTATGCAGATGCTTCTGGATCCGCACCCGAGCCACCTCCTTCTGAGAGGAGAGGCCGTAGCTGGTGGCCTTTGGGATGAGATGATGAGCTCCCCTTGTTCATACTAGCTTGGGGGAGGCTAGCCGTTTTGTAAGAATTTTATTTCTTTTCTTTATTTTTCACATTTTTAGTTTTCTTTTTAAGCCCCTTTTCCCATTAGAATTTCATATCGTTTCTCTGTTCCATGTGCTATTAGCCGTTTCTCGGTTTGTTTCTGTTATAATTGCATGCACATTGAGGACAATGTGAAGTTTTAGCTTGGGGGAGGATTTGCATTTAGGAACTGCATTTAGGATTGCATTTAGATTGTTAGTTTTCTTTTTAGTTTCTTTGCTTTTAATTTTCTTAGTTTCTTTTTAGTTTTTTATAAAAAAAAAAAAACAAAAACTCGAAAAATCGAAAAATCAAAAAAAAAGAAAAGAAAAGATCGTTTCCATCTTACATTTCTCATTTTATAGTTTTTATAAGCTGATGTTTCATTTTATTATGAGGAATTATGCATTCATGGGGATGTCTTGTACACAGTAGGTAGGAAATTGCATTTGGACTTAATTAAGCTTGATCTTGACTTTGGCAAGCTACTCATATTGTAAGGTAGAGCCTCCAGTGGTCGGTACATCTGAACCGATCCCAGTTTAGGAGTGAGTAGTTTCTCCTTATAGTCTGTGTTACATCAAAACGCATAAGTATGGTTTTTATTCCATTTTCTATAAGTATTACTGTCATGATCTACATTTTGAAGCCATTCAATCTCTTGTTCACCTTTCGCAAAAACACCCTTCTTTCTAGCTACATTATAATATTGCCTACCCTTGTTGAGCTAGTAACCAACTATATGTGTAGGGGTGTTCTGTGCCTTTGCGATGTTATGATAATTCCACCATTTGGTGTGAGCTATCTCGGGATTACTGATTTCCGGGTTTTGATGTGAAAGAGAAAAAGAAAAAAAAAAGCTCTGAAAAATGATGAGAAAAGAAAAATGAAAATATGAAATTGAAAGCTCAAAAGAAAAAAAAAAGAAAAAAAAAGAAAAGAGGAAAAACGCTTCCATGAAATGAAAAGAAAGAAAAATTATGGGAAGTCGTAACTTGATTCTAATGTTTAATAAGCCAATATGCTGTTTTTGGCTTTGACTTATGTTGATGGGAATTGGTATGATTTGGATTGAGTATCCACTACACATTTGGTTATTACTAGCTTGACTTTAAGCTCCACATGACCAAAATCGTTTGTCCACTTTCTTACCCAAATTTCCCAAGCCTCTTCTTTACTTTACTAGTGCTTCTTACATTATAATTTGATCATGATTAGTTTTACTTAATGATTTTGGATTGTCTACCATACTAGACTGCGGGCACATTCTTATAAGTTGTAGATAGGTGAGTGTCACTTTAAATTTGAACCAATATTTCCTATTTTAAAAAAAATTGAGTGATGAGTGTACCGTGAGAGTCCATTGTCAAAAAGATCATACAAGAGCTGAAAAGGTCCAAAGAATATTTTCTATGCTGCGCCGTTATGTAAATCTCAACCATGTTTCGCATTTTCCTTCGCCCTTGTTGCTGCGGGCTTATGATTCATCTACTTGTAAGAGCTTACTTTTTGAGATTTGTATGATAGATTGATCATCGTTAGCTACCCTTGTCCTAGTTATGATTGTTATAGTTGCTTGAGGACAAGTAAGGGTTTAGCTTGGGGGAGTTTGATAAGTGATATTTTGTATTGATTTATCCCCCGTTTTAGCTCGATTTCTATACGATTTATGCACTTTGTTAAGTGATTAACGAGCTAATATTACTATTCTAGTTGTTTTGCGTGTTTTGACTCGTTTTATAGGAAATGAAGCGGTTTTGCTATATTTTCCTACTTTATGGAGCAAAGACACTAGGATACGAGTTTTTAAGGAATTGATGATAGCCAGTTCACGATTTGATTACGATTCCGCTACATCTTTCCTCGAATGGACTCGATTTGGATTTTGGCTTTGAACTTTAAAAAAAAACTCAACCCAAGTCAAGAGAAGATCAGCCCAAGCCCAATTCCGTAGTGAATTGACCAAAGACTAAGGCATAGGATTCCGTGCCTAAGATGAAAAGACGGAAAATTCCAATTACACAAAAACCCGATCGGATTACCTATTACCCGATCGGGTATTTCTGCAAGAGGACGTTACTTGGTTCCTCTTCAATCCGAGCTTAAATGAGTACATTAATGCATTGACTAGGGTATGAATTTGGACGAGGGATCAGCAACCATGCATCCCTATAAAAGAATTCCATACTAGTCAAATGATTTTAGATAAAAATCGTTAACTATCGTTACAATCCAAACATGCATAGACACAATGTTTGAAAGGCACAATTCCTTTATCCAATTAACATCTTTTAATCAATCTAACATGGCTACCCTACACCCTAGAAAGGATGACTACTCACTCATGATGATATCTATGTCTAAAATGATATTAACAATGAAAACTAGGATAGACATGTTTATTTGGTTTTGACTCTTTATATGGCGATAATAACGATGCTAATTGACAATCTAGGAAATGAAACAACAATTATAACGGTACTAAAATGAATCTAAGACAATATGTAAAGCGAATAACAATCAAATGGAAAACAATAAGAACATTAAACAAGGGATAAAACAGAAATACCTATATGACGATCATGAACGAAAGCGATAACAATAATAGAAAATCCTTGCACATAATAAACGATCCACCAATTACAACGCTTGAACCACACAAAGGAGATTACAAGGATGAAATTCTTATTGATCTAAGCTAATGTTTTGATATGAAAAGGACAGAAATAAACTAAGAACTAAAGACTAAAGAAGAAGAAAATGAGAGAAGAGAGACTAGTTCTCCCTTCCTCCTAATCTAAAGAGGAAATGTAAGAAGAGAAGAGAAGAGGATTGTAAGAAAGGTGTGTGTTGAGAAGAGGGGATGGAGCATCTATATATAGCATTAGGGTTTCGTGGGGAAGAGGTCGGGCATTAAACACATAGGACAAAACTAGGAAGTTGACGCCGTTTTGTGCAGAGCAGCACACTTCCCCGATCGGGTATACACAAACCCGATCGGGTATACACAAACCCGATCGGGTATTTTGTCTTCTGGAAGCTTTTGACTAACGCTTCATCTCCTTTTGCTTTGACTTGACTTCCAACATCCCCCTTGACCTCTTGAGTCGGGTTTTTGATAGGGTATGATGTAAAGCGATGAATTCTTCCTTTCAATTGATTGATCTTCCGACAACTACGAAACTGTCTTTGCTTCTTCTCTCTTTCGAATTAGTGAACCTTCTTGAAATGCCTTTCACTTGGTCAAGCTTGCTTCTTAAATCGTCGGGTTCTAGGCAAATGCTCGGGAATATAGAAAAAGGGCGTAGAAACGTCACTTTCCCTACAAAACATGTTAGAACATAGGAATTCGCCTAGAAGACGATATTAGCTCATAAAATGGCTTAGCAAAGCACAAATGACAAACAAAACCGAGCTAAATTGGGGGTTAAAACCATACAAATATTCACTTATCAAACTCCCTCAAGCTAAACCTTTGCTTGTCCTCAAGCAAACATAACAAACAATACCAGGACAAGGTTGCAAGCGTTGGCTACTACACCATCAGGAAACAAATCTCAGCATAAAGCTTTGGAAACATAATGAATCATAACCCAAAAACAACGTGGGCAAGAATGATACATAAACATGGCTGAGATTTACATAACGGCGTAGCACAAATAATTTCACTATAGATTTTCGGCTCTTGCATGATCTTTTGACAAATGGACTCTGATGTCAGTCGTTATACACCAAAAATAAAACCTAAGTCAACTAACTAAGAAGATAGCGGAAGTAGGGTCGATCTCCACAGGGAGGAAACTAATTAACTGAAATCTAATTCTGCCAGTAACAATCTATGGGGGTTTGAAAAGGTTTATACTAAACTAAAAAGATTAAAGGAAAGAGAAATAAAGATAGAGAGAGAATATGCTAGGATTCGGTCTACTGAAGTATCGGCATCTACGGGTCAACTAAGTCAGTCAATCTTTTAATGAGAAGAGCAATGGTTTTCTCCTCTCGGTCTCAAACCGCCCTAGGGATTTTCCTACTTAACTCTCGTCCTCTTAGGAGTCACCTATCAATTCTAAGCAAGCCTTCCCTTCCAATCTCTCGATCCAGGTCGGGGTTAACTACCTAGCCTAGTCTTCTGCGTGCACTCATTCGACTAAACCTCAATTAAATTGCAAAGATCGATTCTCATGACTAGCTAAAATAATCTATCCTAACATGCCTTTACTACAGTTTCTCTCATCCCAACATACAAGAGAATTAGCTACTCATGTTATGAACGATGCTAACAAAGACGATTAAATATATGACATAAGACATAATAAAACCGTAATTAACAAGCATGAACAATAACGCAGTAGTAATTAGGAAGAGTAAACAATGATTAAGACTAAAATAAAGGATTAAGAATAAAGGAGAGAAAAGAGGAAAGGAGTTAACAATCTTAGCAAATCCGGCGTAAAGAACAAATCCTACGTCGATAAACCCGAATGCAAACCAAAGATTAAAGTTCAAAAACTAATGGAAGATTAATGCTAATAATTCCGAACCCTAAGGTTCAGAATCCTAATGATTCTGAATCTCCCCCTTGCTAATGAGGACGAATAAGAGTTTATATAATGCAAAACACGACTCTTAAACCCTAATTAAGCTATGGACTTAAGGAACATTATATATTCTACTCGATCGAGGGAAATAACCACTCGATCGAGGACTTTATTGGAGGAAATCACTCGATCGAGTAACAATTCTACTTGATCGAGCAACTTTTCAGCAGCTACCACTCGATCGAGCACAGGACAGCTCGATCGAGCAACTTTTCTCTTCAACTCTCCTCGATCGACCAAATATATAATCGATCGAGGTCTTTTGGCCTATCGTGCAGTGTTGGACATGGCTTTGGACTTGAATGCGAGCGGTTTCACGCTTTCCCATGCAAGAGCTTCTGTTCCGTTCCTTCCATTCTCCTAAATGCATGCAAAGTGGACTGTTTTGGCTCGGTTTTCGCTACTACACAGCTTGTATCTACAAAATGGTAATGAAAGTACAAAGTAGCCAAATAGGGGCATATGGCGATATAATATCACCTAAATGACATAGAAATGCGTGCAATAAATGGACTAGAAAGTCTATATAAAATACACGCATCAGACTCTCACGGCACACTCGAACACTCAATGTATGTAAACGGTGATTTCTTTATGTGTAAATGTTTTTGAGACACTCACCTATCTACGACTTATGAAAGTGTGTCCGCAATCTAATATGGTAAACAATTCAAAACACAAGTCAAAGATCACAATGCACACAGAAAAGAAGCCGGAAAAATAGGAAGAAGGCTTTGGGAAATGGGTGAAAGGTGGACAAATAGTTATGGTCAAGTGAAGGTTAGAATGAGCTAGCAACTGACCAATGATAAATGAATACTCAATCCAAACTTTCGATTAATTTCCTAGAAGACGGATAACGAGGCCAAAAGAAACAAATTGGCTTATTACCCATGAAACACAAGGGTAAACTCCTTCTGAATGTTGACTTGACATTTTGAGGAGATACTCACAACTTCTTCTCTTATTTTTTTCTCTTTTCTTTCTTTTTCTCTTTTTTCTTTTTTTTCCTATTCATTTTTTTCTTCTTTTTTTTTTTTTCTGTTTCATTTTTTCCTTTTCTATTCTGAACATAACATCACTTCTTGAATTTTTCGTTCTCCCAAATTCACTTTGACATAAAAGAACAAAATCTTCTCAAAAGAGCACCCATACACCATAGTCTAGCTACTAGCTCAAAAGGTAGGCAGTTTTTATATGTAGCTATTATTTTGTGAAGCATTTGTATGAAGGGGCTTATTTTGAGGGGCAAATAAAAGTGAAAAAGGCTTCAAATCATAGTGAATCATGAATGCAATGCTTATAGAAATGAAATGAGAACCATACTTATTCGTTTTGACATGACACACATCACAACGAGAACTACACACACCTAGATGAGACTGGTTATAGATGTACCAGTCTAAAGAGGTTCTACCTTACAATATATGTAACTTGCCAAATGTCAAGATCAAGCGTACTCATCTATAGATTCATTCCATGCCTACTGTGTACAAGACTTCCCCATGTATGCACAATTCAACGAATGTCGAATCATTATCTTTTGAAAGCTCTAAGTTTGGGAAATGTAACATGACAGCATAGTAAACAAGCAAGCAAAGCATGAAAAGCATTCAATGATGTTCAAAAATTTTAAATTTTCTCAAAAATCTTCTCTTTCTTTTATTCAAAATTAGAAAAATGAAAAACTAAAATGCAAAATGGGAAAATGCAATCCCTCCCCCAAGCTAAACATCACATTGTCCTCAATGTGAGCACAAAGACAAAATATGCAATGATATGCCTAATGGGGAAAAGGAAAAATGAAAGAAGAGTGAAGCTTACTAGTCAGCGCGGACTCCCCCAAGCTAGTCTTCTGGACTTGACAAGGAAGGTCTTTATGAATTCTTCAAAAACTCTTTCATCTGCAAAATAAATCCTAACAATGAAAAAGGGAAATACAAAATTAAAAATGCAAAAAGAAAAGAAACACGGGTTGCCTCTCGAGAAGCGCAATTTAAAGTCTTGCTAGACTCCACTTCTTTCTTTGAAATCATCCTTTATCTTTAAGCTCACTATCATCCAAGCTTGTCATCATAGCCTGCTTTACATTCTCCATCCATGCTAAGCTTTTCCGAGAATAACCCCTTCTAGCACTTTTAGCAGTAATGCTTTTAGTATGATCACCTGCAAGAGAATCAACACTAACCTGTGCCTCCACCGGATCCGTCAGTAAGGATCGAGGCATAGAAGAAACAACAGAAGAGTCATCAACATTAAGCACATAACAAGGTTCTTCTACCACAGGACTCCTAACGGTGGCATATTTACTAAAGGTCACCTTGTCATCTCCTATCTCTAATGTCAACTTCCCATTGTTGACATCGAAAACTGCACCAGTGGTGTGCAAAAAGGGTCTTCCCAAAATGATTGGGATTTGAGAGTCTTCGGTCATGTCAAGTACTAGAAAGTCAACGGGAATGAAAAACTTACCAACTTTGACGGGCACATCTTCTAAAACACCCATAGGGTGTTTTAGAGAACGGTCCGCCATTTGCAAAGTAATATTAGTGCATTTCAAAGCACCCATGTTAAGTTTTTCAAACATAGAAAAGGGCATGACACTTACACTAGCACCTAGGTCGCAAAGGGCCTTATCAATGGTATATGTGCCTATAGTGCAAGAGATGGAATAACTACCAGGGTCCTTGAGTTTTGGTGGAGACTTATTTTGCAAGAGTGCACTACACTCTTCAGTGAAAGCTATGGTCTTTATCTCATTGAAGGATCTCTTCTTGTTGAGGACTTCCTTCATAAACTTGGAGTAAGAAGGAACTTCGGAAAGCAATTCAATGAAAGGGACTGTTACCTTCAAGTTCTTAACGACGTCAAGGAACTTACCATACTTTGCCTCCTCCTTGTGCTTGGCTAATCTTTGGGGAAATGGGACCTTGATCTCAATAGGAATCTCGGGCTCTTTCCCTTTTGACATGGGCACCTCAGCTTCAACATTAACAACCACGGGCTTATCATTATGCTTACCACTTCCCGAGGAAATGGCATTTACAGTTTCGTGAGGTTGGTAACATTGTGAAGGCAGCTGCCCTTGCTCTTGGTAGGTATTAGAAGAGGTAAATTGGGAAATTTTAGTTTCCAACAATTTGATGGCGGCGTCCTTAGCTTGATCACTCTCTTGAAATTGAGCTAACATGGTGTCTTGCCTTTGAGCCAATTGCAGAAGCACGGCTTCAATTTTACTTACACCATTGTCACTCTGTTAAAATGTAAAGGTTTGGAGTTGTTCTAGCTTTTGTGTGAGAAGGGCTACTTGGGCTTGTAAAAGTGTTAAAGCGGGGTTTTCTTGCTTAGATTTCGATGGTATGGAGCGGGAATTTCTATATTGAGAATCATGAATTGCCATGGATTCAATGGTATTGTGAGCATTTTCAACATTGATTTGATCAAATCTTCCATTGTTAGCAGAATCCAGGATACGACGGGACTCTATATAACACCCATTATAGAATGTGATGGCAAGGAACCATGAATCTAACCCAGGATGAGGACATTCTCTTTGTAAGTCCTTGTAACTCTCCCATGCTTCATATAGGCTCTCATCATCCCCTTGTTGGAAACCAGTGATTTGACTTCTCAACAAAGCGGTCTTCTCTGGGGGGAAGTACTTTTGGTAGAAGGCAAGAGCTAAGCTCTCCCAATCGGTGATACCTAAAGTAACCTTATCAAGGCTATGAATCCACAACTTTGCCTTACCCTTCAAAGAAAATGAGAAGAGCATCTCTCTAATTTGCTCTTGGGTGACTCCATTTTGTCTAATAGTGGAGAAATAGTCACAGAAGTTTTGGATGTGAAGGTTGGGATCTTCTGTGGCATTGCCACTAAATTGGCTTCTTTCTATGAGGTTAATGAAGGATGGTTTGATTTCAAAGTTTTGGGCTTCGATTTGGGGTGTAGCAATACCCCTTGGAAGTGTTTCTGCGGTGGGTTTGGAATGGTCTGAAAGTCGAACCATTTTTGTGAAGATGAAGATGGAGTGTTGTTTGGAAGTTGATTGGTTTTTGCGAATGGAGTGAGAATGGATCTTCTTCTCCTTTGAGATTAGATAAAATATCCGAGTATTTCTCACGAATATGGTCTAAACTTAAAGTATCAGAAGCTTTTGAAATTTCGTTGAATAGCTTTAGTTTCCTACGCAGAGTTCTTTCTAGTTCGGGGTCTAAAAAGATAGAGGTCCCTAGTCTAGAAAATCTGGGCATAAGATTGAAAAGCTAAGATGAAAAATCAAGAGAGGTCTAAAGGAATTTGGGTTCCTAAAGACTAGATAAAACTGATTGCGATAAAAATCACAAAAAAAGGAAAACTAAACCGTGCTCCCTGGCAACGACGCCAAAATTTGATCGAGCCTGTCGCAAGCCCAATACAAAGATAAATTGAAAATCCATAGACCTTAATTAGACTCCTTTAATTATTTACTAAATTACTTTTTAATTTAGTATTTAATGATCTATGTAACATGCATGCAAATATAAAGACATTTATATAAAGGAAGAAATTTCCTCACATTGATATGGAAAATATAAGGGCACACAGAACTCCTTCTTGTTGTTCTTGAGCTATAAATATGGATGAACACATGAAATCTCCAAACTAGAAGACCTCCTTCAAGTTGCACCAAGATTAACCCAAATAATCTACCCTTATTATTAACTAGATACTAAGATAGATATAATACTACTAATATTATGACTATATTACTACACTAGTAATACTTAGTAAATATTAGTATTTGAGAGTTTTTAGTGAGAAGAAGAGTTTTAGAGAGAAGTAAACAAATTGCACAAAATGAAGTAAGTATAAAATGAACACAAAATGCTCATAATATAGGCCATTTGGCCGGTTATTGTAGTCCAAATAATACTCTTATTTTGTTCAATTTGATCACATGCATTAGAGTGGAGTGTTGTAGAACAAGTGATGATTGTTTACTACTTGTTATGTCACTTTCATAAAGTAACTAAAGAGTAAAAATAAGAACAAAATCATCACCATGTAACTACTAGCCAACCGGCCACAATGGCCTTAGTTTGGTCCATTTTGATTTTTTATATTTGTCTTACAAATACTTATTGATCATATGGTTAATTATCTTGTATAATTAAGTGTTAATTGATCATATAACAATTATATGACTCAATTAAATAAGTAATATGTACTTAACATTTTAAGTAATATTTTACCATTATATCAATATATAATGGGTCCCACAATGCTAAGTTAATTTATTTTACAACTCCTTGTAAATATAATTAACTAATTACCTCTATCTCAAAACCTCAACTAATTTAGTAATTTAATGATTAATTACTAAGTTAAATCTTATTTAATCGTATTAAAATAAGATATAAATTTATTAGTCAATTATCGCATAACTGAAAAATAAGCTTAATGAATTTGAGTTCTTAACATTTCTAACAATTAACTTTTCTCGTACATATCGAATATATGTAATGTACTAATTAACTGTATGTTACAAATAATGAGTTACTATTTGGATTTCATCCTTTAGGTGTGACCGAAAGGGATCAGTTGATCACCGCCGTCAAACGACAATAACGTCAAACTCTAGTTAGCCAACCGTTATTGATTAACGTTAATCAACTGACTAATCATATATATAGTCAATAATTATCCCAATTATATTCCATAATAAGATTTATTATGTGGCGCACTATTGTGGAGGACACCTACTCCAACAATCTCCCACTTGTCTGACACAAGTGTGCGTCACCGATTCTCTGGTCTCTTTATCACATCTCCCACTCAACGCAAGGTGTCTTTCAGGTCGCACTTGCGATTGACAATATCTAGAGTGGTTTTCTCGATAGGGAGAGTAACTGTCTGACCGGAAAATCTACCATAGATCTCTTTCCGAGCGTGGCCACGCATTTACAGTAACTTCTCCTCGAGTGGCCTAAAGATGTTTTTACCCAACGTGGGTAGACAATTCCTGTTGATCCATCTACTCTGTATGATGCAGATCACCATGATCCAGAAGAAGTCAATCGGCCTCCTTTTACGGCACGACCTAGAACATCAACCAAAACCAATCGGAAACTGCGCCGACTCAGATAGACGGTCACCAGTCAAAAGAATGGACTTATAGGAATAAGATAGAAGACCCTGCCACGACCAGACATCAAATATTTGATTTAAGGGTCTATACAACGTCACTGTCGACAGAGAGTGTCATAACAGTCTGTCTATGTAAACGACCAGTCATCTCCATGACCCATGGTGTGAAACCCACAATCGATGACTTACAATCCTAGTCATTTCGAGCGTCACCTCATTGAGGACTAGGGACCAAAATACTAAGTTCGTCCTGTTCACTTGAATTGGGTTCAACCTTTCTTTCAACCAATTCGGATAAACAAAGTATTAAAGTTTAGTCAAACTAAATAATGGAGTTTTTAATGAAACTCTAACAATGAATGCGATTATCAAATATTTGGAAAAATTGATACGCTATCAATAATGTCATATCTTATAATCTTTAGCAATTCAGGGACATATTTCAATCCCCATTGAAATGACATGACTATCATGTTCAGCCTGCAAAAAGCATGGCTAATGGATTAGCAATACTTGCATCTTTCCTATCGTTCTGATTGCTATTTCTCTTTGTCTACGTAATCTCATATTACATAAAACTTTCTGAGTACGTGTCTAGATTTGAATCTAGACTTAGGACTCTTGGCCTAAAGGTAGCTCCCACTGTTTTACCAGTATAATGGGATAGGATATACAGCTATATGAACTATTTCTAGTCCCTCCAATACTGTCGAATCCAAGCTACTTTCATATGCATCAGCATATGACGCAATGTACTCCATTTCCGTTGTTAAATCCGCAATGATAAACTGCCTGGAACACTTCCAGCGGATACATGACATTTCTATTTGAAAATGTCACTCCTACTTGGAACCTTTCCAATAGTATTTTCTGTTTGGAACTCTTCCAACAGATAAATCTTCTATAAAACACAGCCAACTCGTGATTTCAAATCACTTTGATCAGTTTGGAAACTGAAGTCTGTGTAACCCTTACACGCAACTCATTTTAAACTCCAAACACATGGAACATATCTTTTAGTCCTTCGCAAGTACTAAGGATGTTCTTTATGGCTATCAAGTGACTCTCACTTGGATTTGATTGCAAATGATTCGTCATACTCAAAGCATGCGAAATGTCGGATTGAGTATACATCACAGCGTATATAATTGATCCCGCAGCGGAAGCAAAAGGAATCAATTATGATGTGTTCAACTTCCTTGAACTAGTCAAAGATCTTATCAATATAAGAATTTTGACTCAATGCTAATATCCTTTTAGATTTATCTCCATAAATCCAGATATCTAAAAGATGTATTCTACTTCTCCAAAATCTTCCATCATCTAAAATGATCAATATGTCTCCACATATAAGACTGATGCACACCACATTACTCCCACTAAACTTCATGTATAAACATAATTCCTCGAGATATCGAGAAATATTTTGCAACATGATTGACACACTAATTCCAACTCTTTTGTGCTTATTTAAGACATCCTCTTAAGCTTGCAAATTAACTTAGGATAGTAAGGATCTACGAACCCACAGGTGAATATAAAATATAATACCTCTTCTAGAATCGTATTCGAGAAGGTGGTTCTTGAGGTCCAATTGACATCATACTTTTATGATATGCTGTAATCGCTAAGTATATTCGAATGGATCAAAGAAATAAGGTTGGTGCAAAACTCTTTGCCTACCAATTTATCTTTAAAAACATTTTAATGTTCATCCATGCAAATTTCGATCTTAAAAATCAATTTACATTGAAGAGGTCGTACTTCTTCAAGTAACATTTACCAGGTCACATACCTGACCATCATGCATGGAGTCCATTACGAATCGTATGACTCTAAGCCATATCAAGAAGTTGGGACTAAAAACAGTCTTTTATAAGTCGCATATTAGAATTCATCACTATAAAGGAGCGATAAAATTCCACCTGACCTCCTAGGTTCCGAAGAAACAACTACTGAACAAGCAATGAGGAAAACTTTTTCCGGACCATATGCTTAGTTTGTGGCTCTTGAAACATTTTCTCCCACTCTGTCTTATCAAGAAATAATCGTATTTTTTTATTGAAAGACAGCACGAGTCACAAACGCTTTGTTCTCGTGGTCAATGTGGGATTATTGAGCACTTGTTTCATTCAAATAACTTATAAATTAGGTACGCTACCTACCCATATCGTATATGGAATGAAATCAGACTGTTTTAAATGTGTTTTAATATGGTGGGAAAAGAAATAGCAGACAAAAATATTAAGATCCCAAGGTTAGTCAAATGGCTCATTTTGACTTGATAAAGACAAAACCATATCGTATAAGGTTCTGTTTCTCTATTCAACAACACCTTATCTAATAATGTGTGTTAGAAAGTTAACTTGTGAAACCATTTCACAATACTTTTGGTGAAAATCAAAGTCAATACTTAGATATTTATAGTTACGATATAGTCGTAAGTCCTTGATCTAATGTTCTAGTGGTTAACTACTTCTCATTGAAGCTCTTTGAACTTTTCAAAGATCTCTCTTAGCACCTCATTAAGTAGAATCAAACATAATATCTACTTAAATCGTCGGTAAATCAAGTGAAGTAATCATTACCATCTCTGGTTGTGTTTGTTATTGGACCACACGTATTCTTATGTAATGGGGCCAATAATTTACTAGTTCGATTTCCTTTTAAATAAAAAGGGCACGAATCATCTTGCCTTGAATACAAGATTCGCACGCACCATAAGATTCAAAATCAGATGGGTTAGGGATAGTTGTTAATACTAGCCTCTTAATGTGCTACACAATCCAGAATTAAGATTAGACATAGGTCACCAATTTTGAGCCTTTTTCAATCTATATGACAAGTACTTACTAGTTTAGGTCAAGAATATAATTACCTTTGATTGGTATGGGATAACCATTGACCAAGTATAGGCATAAAAGATACAACGCTTGTTCTATTCACAAAAGTGAAACACTTGTGTCGTACACTAAAGTGGATACTATATTCTTTATTTAGAGGTCATGTACATAATAACGTTTATTGAAGTATACCTCTAAATCCAAAACTAGATTGATCACATTATAACTTTTATATGTCTCTATAGAAATAAAACTACAATAGTTATATTTCCCTTGTAGGTCGACATTTAATTATGGTTAGTCGTCGCACGAATCATTATTGTATGCATTGAATACATTGATGAAAACCATAATAGGTATCTAATACCCAAAAATTGCATTTAGCAAAATAAATGTCGATCATATAGATTTTATGGGTGAAAAATTACACCATATTTCTAACTCTTTAGAAAACTTTGGGAAGATTCTTTTCTTGTGTCCTACACTGTAAAATAGAATCGTCAAAAGTTGGGTTCGACACCTTGCTTTGGGTTTTGACTTTACTATTCAAAATAGTCTTGCCTTTTTCCCTTGCCTTGTGCCAAACTCGTACCAACCTACTCTTGAACCTCGTCTTAACAATTAAGAATATAAACATCATTCTTAGTGCTCCCACTCACTTTCATGAATCTCTACTTAGACAAGTATATTGGAATTATTGTGAAGACTATTCTTCATGTCATTCATGGTTTTACCTTCAAAAGGATAAACTTTTCATGAAGTGATTACGGTATTTGGTTTGTTCACGATTTCAAATAAATCGATTAACCTAGTCATCCCAACTGTTTGGGCCTCTTTTGAGGTAAGCCTCGATAAGGAGCATTATGACGACATACCAAAATACAAACATTTTCTTTGGAGCAAAAAGTTGATGGACCATTGTTATAAGAAGGCGTCACAA
Source organism: Heliosperma pusillum (assembly GCA_022085475.1). Lineage (NCBI taxonomy): Eukaryota > Viridiplantae > Streptophyta > Magnoliopsida > Caryophyllales > Caryophyllaceae > Heliosperma > Heliosperma pusillum. The sequence continues at coordinate 129,233 of JAIUZE010000747.1, forward strand.
AATATTCAAAAACGCTTTTGACTAAGTGTGACTTATTCATTTACTCTTCATAAGAGACATTTGCAATGGTGAATATGAGGATCAAAAGATACAATTCATTTTGTCTTTAGCTATGGTGGTATAAACGGAGATTGCAATCAAAATGCTACCGTATAAAATAATGAAAACCTTTTCCACGATTGAACGGATTTATAAGTTCATAGAAGAAAAATAATTGTCATTGCGCGAATAAAAATAAATATCAACGAAAATAAACATTCATTGCTTATATATAATTTACTTGTAAAAAACAATTTTAAACAAGTCACTCATATAATGACCCCTCACGAAATTATATAAGTGATTCCAAGACCCATCTTTAGACAAAAATAGTCATCGCATGCTACCTTTATCTAAAAATGGTAAGTCAATACTTGACTAATTCTACACTTAGAACTCTTGGTTGACGGATTTCAACTAAATCCATCTCCTAGTCCCAAGATAACGCTTATCTCGTTGAGTCCAATCCAAATTTGGCTTGTGATCGCATCACCCTACTTACCTGAGGTAAAAAGGGACCCACGAGGTGGTAGGACTTAGCCCTAATGAAACACGGGG
>JAIUZE010000748.1:0-117185 GCA_022085475.1 Heliosperma pusillum
AGTTGAAGTTACGACGACTTGCTAAGTTTTATCCCACTGATTTCTCTTCTACTGATTTGAGAAGACTCGAATTTCAACTTGATCATTTTATTGATGATATGAAGAACGACGTAAGATTTGAAAGTGTTCAAGACCTTGGCCAACTTTCTATGATGCTTGTTTCAACAAATAAGCATACTTCTTATCAACTAGTCTATCGTCTTCTACGACTAGTGTTGATTCTTCCAGTGGCAACTGCAAGCGTTGAACGGGTTTTCTCCTCAATGACTTATGTGAAGAACAAGTTGAGAAATAAAATGTGTGATGAATTATTGAATGATAGTTTGGTAACTTTTATTGAAAGAGATTTCTTTTCTCAAGTTGTAAATGACGATATAATAGATCGGTTTCAAAACCAAAAAACTCGTCGTAGTATATTGCCCCCACGACATCTAGATTGAAGTTGTATTTTTTTATATTTGGATAATGAATATTTTTTAAGTACTATGACTTTACTATGCAAATTAATATTTTTGCACCCCCGCTTTCGAAATCCTGGATACGCCACTGTGTAAGATAACTTTTTTTTGTACCAAAACCTCCGATCCTTCCAACAATAGTGTTTCATTGTATCATGTAACTTTTCATTTCATCTAATTTCTGTAAGAATTATTAATTTAATTCTCTATTATGTGGACCTAATTACTGATATAAGTCACCTTAATTAAATAATGGTTAAATATAATGTTTCGGGTTTTTAATAGGAGTCCTAGTTTAAGTGGATTACGGTTAATGTTTACAGGCCATTAACATAAAGGCCCACTTATTCTATTAAGCCCCTCCTGCCACCTCTCTATATAAGCACACCTGTTTGAGCTTTAACTTAATTAATTCATATTAAGAAACACACATAAAGAAAGTGAATTAGAGAATAAGGAAGGCAGGAGAAGGCAAAACAATAAGGGTTCATCTTTTATCTTTCTCAAGTAATTTTATTATCAGATCTAATGGCTACATCACGTAAGTACCTTTCAGTAATTATTACTTTAATCAAGATCCTATAATTTATGTTTACATGTGGTATCAGAGCAGGATTGTGATTATAGTAATAATTCTGATTAATGTTTTGATTATGTTTTTGAATGAACTTAATGCTTTAATCATGATGTTATAATATTCATTCATAATTGATTGCATACCCTCATGATTGATAACGTATCCTGTTATGATGATCGTTTCCGCTGCCTAATCGAATTATTTCGTTTTATTTGATTTATGATGATTATTATATGATTTATGATGATGTTTTGCGCTGCCCTAATTCGATTTGTATGGTTTATTATGAAAATTGTTGCGTATGAATGTCGTATGATCTATACCATACTCGATCGAGCTAATGCGTCACGCGATCGAGATGATTTAATAATGATGTTGCTCGATCGAGCCCTTATGTTTATAATTCTGCTCGATCGAGCTAATGTTCTACTCGATCGAGCCCTTATATTTATAATTATGCTCGATCGAGCTAATGTTCTACTCGATCGAGCCCTTATGTTTTTGATCCTGCTCGATCGAGCTATTGTTTACTCGATCGAGGGGTCTTGTTTTGCCTTGTACTCGATCGAGCTAAAGCTGTACTCGATCGAGGGGTTCTTCTTTATTTTCTTCTCGATCGAGCTAAAGTTGTTCTCGATCGAGGTGCTTTTGTTTATTTTCTACTCGATCGAACTGATGTCTTACTCGGTTGAGGTCTTCCCGTGCTGTTTCGATACTTATTCTTTGTTTTCATTGTATGCTCGTATAATATTATGCTATTATGCTTAAAGGAGACCTTCGCATTATGACGAGTTGAAATTCACCACAGTGATTTCATCTCGTACGCGATCAGATCTCATAATGTAATTGGGCATTCACATTATGTTGATGTTCACCACAGTTGACTCAACTTATGCAGTGAATATCCGACTAAGCATACATTCTTATTGAAGATTAATTATATCTTATGTATCGATTAAAGGAGACCTTCGCATTATGACAAGTTGAAATTCACCACAGTGATTTCATCTCGTACGCGATCAGATCTCATAATGTAATTGGGCATTCACATTATGTTGATGTTCACCACAGTGGACTCAAATTATGCAGTGAATATCCGACTAAGTATACATCCTTATTGAAGACTAATTATATATTATGTATCAATTAAAGGAGACCTTCGCATTATAACGAGTTGAAATTCACCACAGTGATTTCATCTCGTACGCGATCAGATCTCATAATGTAATTAAATTGGGCATTCACATTATGTTGATGTTCACCACAGTGGACTCAAATTATGCAGTGAATATCCGACTAAGCAGCTAATGGGGTGAAATAACTTGTATTAAGGTTTTACCCACAGGTAACCTGACATTAAAGTGAAACACTCATTAAAGAGAGTATACTTGATTATGTAATTAAGCATGCGTAGGTTGTCCACAGATACTGCACTTGCTTAATGATTGTTTATGAGTTACTCATTTAAGTCTCAAGTCTTAGTCATAATTGCTATTGTGTGAAAAATTCAAAGCCTAATGTTCTGAGCATTGTTCATAATGCAGTACCGTTACAAAGCTCTCTCAATAACTTGACAGTCTTTGCTTAAAGTTCTTACGACTGTACTACAGCCAGTAAGTACATGGAAATCATTAAGGAACGCTTTCAGACTACCGATAAAGCGGTAGCTGGAAGGCTTATGTCTGAACTTACCACTGCTAAGTATAATGAGAATGTCACCACCATGCAGCAACATGTGTTGCACATGACGAATCTGGCAGCTAAGTTGGGAAAACTGGGCATGAAAGTTGAGGATACGTTCCTCGCCCAGTTTATAATCAACTCTGCCTGATAAGTTTGATATTTTTCATCTTCATTACAACACCGTTAAAGAAATTTGGAGTGTTAATGAATTGACCAATAAACTGGTTCAGGAAGCAGCAAGAATCAAACAGAAAGATGAGGCTGATGCCTCAAGTAAGAATGGTGGTTTACCCCAGGCACATCATGTGCATTATGTAAGCGGGAAATCTAAAGGTAAGTTTAGAAACAGAAAGGGCATTAAGTTAAGCCCTTCTGATAAACTGTCTGCATCTGGCAAAAAGAAGGAAATTAAGAAGCAGGAAAGTTGCTCATTCTGTAAGAAATCCTGGGCACTTTCAGCAAGACTGCATAAAGCGTAAGAATTGGTTCGAAAAGAAGGGTAAGCTTTTGGCTTTAGTATGTTTCGAATCAAATTATGTTGAAATTCCGTCTAATACATGGTGGTTAGATACAGGCTCTAATGAAAGTTCCTTCTTCTTGTGGCATAAACGTTTGGCCCATATTTCAAGAGAAAGAATGAACATATTGGTTAAAAACAATATGTTACCTTTTCTTGATTTTACGGATTTTGGGACGTGTGTGGAATGCATTAAAGGTAAGCAAACCAAACACACCAAGAAAGGGTTCACAAGAAGCACTGCGTTATTAGAAATTATACATACAGACATTTGTGGTCCTTTTGATGTTCCCTCCATGAGCGGAGAGAAATATTTCATCACATTTATCGATGATTATTCACGTTATTGTTATCTTTACCTTTTGCATGAAAGATCTCAATCAGTAAACGCTTTAGAGGTTTACATTAAGGAGGTGGAAAGGCAATTGGGAAAGAAAGTGAAAATCATAAGGTCAGATAGAGGTGGTGAATATTATGGCAAATATGATGAATCAGGACAACATCCTGGTCCCTTTGCAAAACTTCTTGAAAGTTTGGGTATTGTCCCTCAGTACACAAATCCTGGTTCTCCATGGATGAATGGTGTAGCTGAGAGGCGTAATCGAACCCTATTAGATGCTGTGAGGACAATGATGAGTAATACCAACTTACCCATGAAGTTGTGGATGCATGCCCTTATGACTGCTGTGTATATTGGAAACCGGGTTCCCAGTAAGGCAGTTTCAAATACACCATTTGAACTGTGGAAAGGGTGAAAACCGAGTCTTCAACATTTGCATGTATGGGGATGCCCAGCAGAGGCACGCATTTATAATCCACATGAAAGGAAACTCGATCAAAGAACCATTAGTGGGTTCTTTATCGGCTATCCAGAAAAATCTAAAGGGTCTAGGTTTTACTGTCCTACACACAAAACAAGAATTGTGGAAACCGGAAATGCCAAATTCCTTGAGAATGGCGAAGTAAGTGGGAGTGATCAGGTAAGGGATGTCATAGTCAAAGAAGTTAGGGTGGCAATTCCAGCTTCTTTGCCCCCAATTTCAATTGATAAAGTTCCACATAATGATAATGTTGACCGAGTCAATACTGTGGAACCTAACGTTGATGATCCTCCACTCCCGAATGATAACATTGCCACTGAAGTTGTTGATACAGCCCCTAAAATAGTATTAAGAAGGTCCACAAGACCTAGAAAGCCAACTACTTCAAATGACTATGTATATCTACAACAATGTGAATTTGACATTAGTATTGATAATGATCCGGTTACGTTTTCACAAGCTATGAATTGTGATGATTCCGATAAATGGATTAATGCCATGAAATAAGAGATGGAGTCTATGGCTAAGAATGAGGTATGTGCGTTGGTCAATTTACCAGTAGGTCATAAGGCTGTCGGCTGCAAGTGGGTCTTTAAGACCAAGCGCGACTCCTTGGGTAATATTGAACGACATAAAGCCAGACTGGTAGCTAAAGGCTTTAATCAGAAAGAAGGCATTGATTAGAATGAAACATTCTCTCCAGTTTCTAAGAAGGATTCATTACGGATCATTTTAGCTTTTGTAGCTCATTTTTGACTTAGAGCTACATCAAATGGATGTGAAAACGACATTCTTGAATGGGAGTTTGGAAGAAGAAGTCTACATGGCTCAGCCTGAAGGCTTCATTATTGATGGCAAAGAGGACAAAGTCTGTATATTACAGAAGTTTATTTATGGACTTAAGCAGACTTCTCGACAATGGTATATTAAGTTTCATAATACCATTACCTCCTTTGGGTTTCAAGAAAACACTGTTGATCAGTGTATATACCTGAAGATCAGTGGGAGTAAGTTTGCATTTTTGGTCCTATATGTCGATGACATACTTATAGCAAGCAGTGATTTGGGACTATTACGTCGAACTAAAGATTTCCTATCAAACAACTTTGAGATGAAAGATATGGGAGAGGCGTCCTATGTGATCCGGGTGGAAATATCTCGAGACAGATCACAAAGGACATTAGGGTTGTCTCAGAAAGCCTATATCAGTAAAGTTTTAGAAAGATTTAACATGGTAAAATGTAATCCCAATGATGTTCCTATTCAGAAAGGGGATAAGTTCAGCTTAAGTATGTGTCCTAAGACTGAGCTAGAACGAAATACCATGAAAAACTTTCCTTATGCATCTCTGGTTGGACGCTTAATGTATGCGCAGGTCTGTACAAGACCTGACATAAGTTTTGCAGTAGGTATGTTGGGTCGATATCAGTCCAATCCTGAAATGGGTTATTGGATATGCTGACTCAGATTTTGGTGGATGCGTGAACTCAAGGAAAAGCACTTCTGGTTATGTGTTTGTTTTAGCTAGGGAGCAATCTCCTGGAAAAGTGCTAAACAAACAATTATTGTCTCATCCACTATGAAATTTGAATTTGTAGCGTGCTTTGAGGCTACTATTCAAGCTTTATGGTTGCAGAATTCTCCTACAGGGCTTAGCATTATGCATTATGTTGCAAGGCCGTTGAGAATTTATATTAATAATACCGCAACTGTCTTCTTTTCGAAGAATGACAAGTATTCTAAAGGAATAAAGCACATGGAAATGAAATACTTGTCAGTTAAGGAGGAAGTTCGGAAAAACACTGTGTCAATTGAGCACATTATGACTAGTGCTAATATAGCAGTTCCTTTAACTAAGGGATTACCTCCAAAGACATTTTGAAGCATGCTATTATATGTCTAGAGGATAATCATTAAGGCTTTTCGTTTATGTTTGGATCATGCTAGTGCTTTGTAATAATGACACTTATGTTTTGATTAATCGACTTATGTTTTATTATGATGATGATTTCCGAACAATTTTCTGTATCGTATTATTGTTATTGTATACATTATTGTTGCACGATTAACAGAATTAGTCCTTTTCCTCAAGGACATTATTTGGGGATTATGTTTGCTCCTTGTACAGACTGATTATTCTAAGTGATTGGTCCGTAGTACATGGAAGGACCACTGCTCTTTTATAGTAGTGTCTCCGCCATGACTCAACCAGTTGTTCAGGGATAATCAGGGTAATTAAGATAAACCCATTATGTGTTCATTTAACCGTCTACGCGCCTTATGTTATAATTAAACGTGACATTATGTTTTAATCAGTAATATGGTCCAAGTGGGAGAATGTAAGAATTATTAATTTAATTCTCTATTATGTGGACCTAATTACTGATATAAGTCACCTTAATTAAATAATGGTTAAATATAATGTTTCGGGTTTTTAATAAGAGTCCTAGTTTAAGTGGATTACGGTTAATGTTTACAGGCCATTAACATAAAGGCTCACTTATTCTATTAAGCCCCTCCTGCCACCTCTCTATATAAGCACACATGTTTGAGCTTTAACCTAATTCATTCATATTAAGAAACACACATAAAGAAAGTGAATTAGAGAATAAGGAAGGCAGGAGAAGGCAAAACAATAAGGGTTCATCTTTTATCTTTCTCAAGTAATTTTATTATCAGATCTAATGGCTACATCACGTAAGTACCTTTCAGTAATTATTACTTTAATCAAGATCCTATAATTTATGTTTACAATTTCAACCAATCTACATTTGTCAAAAAAAAAAAAAGATTTGTTATTGTATACGGTTACGAATAGCGGAGTAGTACACAATGAGTGTAACTCTACCCAATAACACAATTCACAAAGACTCCAAATGGCAAGGTCGTGGATCTTAAGCAACTTGTCTATAATTAGCTATGTACTAATCGTTTGCTTGGCAACTTCAACTCCTATCTCAGGTAATTCATTATATACGGAGTACTTAATTATAAATATGTATCTATAATAAATAATTAATTATTTAAAACATGAGTAAATGTAATTATGCTTTGATAGGTATTTCCTCTATCCCGGTCAATTGTTGTCCTTTTATTTTGGCACAAAGACGAAGGAAAGAGTGGGTGACCATTTGTGATTATACTTAGTAGATGACATGTGGACAATAGTTCCATTGGGTGTTCTATTTACTCATAGAAAATCTTCCTAATATAGAAAGAACAACAATTGACTAAGACACCCAAAAAGGAATAAGATAACAATTGACCGGAACGGAGAGAGTAATATTTTGTGGATGGTTACATTTTTTCATAAAAACACTCATCACAAGCTTGTGATCGTCACAAGAGAGACCGACATACGTTTCTATAATTATATTTGTAATTTTGGGGCCTTCTTTTCTCTCAAATCTCAATCCCCTTATACTAAAAGAATAAGTCTATCCATTAATTTTCCCTCCAAAATGCATACACACTAAATAAGGAAACAAAATAATATCTCATTATGATATAATCTTTCCTTATTGTTTTCATTAGACTAAAACTATAGTTTTTTCATTAAAATGATAGAAACGACCATTGTTTCATTAAACTATAAACTATACGTATAAAACAAAATTATAAACCGTTATTACTAGCTTCATAACAAAAAAATAGTTAAATTAATTTGTAAAATTTATAAAATAATACAATTTGATTCATGTTAAAATAATTGTTTTCATTAATATCAAATGATATCATTAGTTGTTTGATTAGTTTATGTTTTCAAATATCTTTCTCAACCCAAAATGTAATTAAGGATGAGAAATTTTGATGTAATCTCATATTTAATTTCATATTTTGATGTAATCCACTATTTAAGATATAACTCTAGGATTTTCGAGGATTGAAATTTAGCTCCGAAAGATATATCGTAACTAAAACATATAGTAAAATTATTATTCTTGTGTAAACAAATTATTTTCATTAAGATATACCTTTCATATCATTACTTAAATATCTTTATTATTTTATTGTTTTTATTTATTTTTCTCAAATCAAAATACAATGATGATAAATATTTAAATAACAGATTTACAATTAAAAATTAAAATAATATCAAAGATAAAATTCTATAAATACCGCGCATTGCACGGGAGCTATACTAGTGGATTTACTAAGAAACTAGTTTAGAGCTCGTGCATTAATGCATGGTATATATAGTTTTTTATTTTATATAATATATTTAAGTAATAGTGATATCTCATTAATTTTTCATTTTTTCTAGTTATTGTATTTTGTTTGAGGAAATAAATATTAAAACTTAAAATTAGTCGAAGAACATTGAGTAATATGCTAAAATGTTTTTTTTTTGAAAAACTATTTTCTATAACATAAATATCATGATTTCAATTTATAAATTCTCTCAAAAAAATTTCGTCATGAAAGGAATAAAAACAATTTATAGTTTTGGTTATACTGAGTCAACTCATTATAAAATAATAGCATCACTAAGAGATTAAACAGTTATACTTTTATTTATATTGTTTATATTTTAAATAAAAGAACATAGTTTAAAGTTTAGTGAAAATTATATAATTTGATGAAAGATTAATTAATGAAAAGATAATAATATAATGAAATCCATTATAATTATTATTTTCTTGTTTACTTTATACATTTAAATTATCAATAGTTTCCTCATTTATAAAGATGCCTTTTAAAGGGAAAAATGTGTGAGCTCACTTATTTTTTTAGTAGATAGGAGATTAAGCTACTAAGCTCAACTTAGTAGGTTACACCAAGGTTGCCCAATAAGCATGCTTAGTAGAGTAGGTGAAATTGTGAAATTAACCACAGTTGCCCAATAAGCATGCTTAGACCCATGTTTGTGAGACACTAAATATTAACATGTCCTTAAACTTTAGCTTGTATTGTTTGTGACATAAATAAAAAGTGTAGAGCATTTACATTCCCTAATAACTAGGGCTTTTATTTTTCTATTGTCTTGTTCTTTGGTGTTTCTTATTCATGAGCTCTAATATTTATATCCTCGATTGAATTTTTGAACTAAGTAATCTCTGTGCAAAAACACTATTCACCTAAACTTTGATCATTTATTTGACCACCAAGCTTTAACTTTGTTTCAGCTAGTACATGTCTGCTCGTCAACCAACGTTGTGGAGGTTTTCTGAGAAGTGCTCCAAAATGTTGTCTACTAGGGCTGAGCAAAAAATCCGATTACCCGAACCGAACCGATATCCGATCCGAATCCGATCCGAAAAATTGGATATCCGATCCGAAAATGGGTTTCGGATCGGATATCCGATCCGAAATATTCGGATATCGGATCGGATACGGATATCTGTTCTCAAAATTTCGGATATCCGTATCCGATCCGAAATTTATAAAAAAATTTCTCTCTGGAATAGCTGGGCCTAGAAGACTATTTTAATGTGAGAAGGCCCATTTAACTAACCCTAAACTGATTTATTGAAAGAGCCGTCATATATAAGACCTCTTCCTCACCAAGTTTTATTTCATTTCCTGCCAAATTATTCACTAACACATATCAACCTCCTTTTCCAATTAAACTCCTTCCATCTAGCACCTAAACACCATCTCAACCATCACACTCGACACCGCAACCTATGCTACACTCGCTGCCGATGTCGTTGCCGTTGCCGCTGCCGATGCTGATGCCGATGCCGATGCCGTTGCCGCTGCCGATGCCGCTGCCGTCGCAGCATGCTACGACTCAACCATCGCTTCACTCTTCCATCGCCGCTCATTGTTACATTTTCCGCAGATTCAATCTGTCACCACCATCAACGATATGTGTGTCCTTCTGTCACCCCCAAGCGCAATTACGACCAACCGCATCGCCATCGGACAGAGTTGTGATCTTGTTTGAATTTTTATTTTATTTTTCCCCTTATTTCATATACTTAAATCAAGATCTTATATTCAAATGTATTGATTTTGACTTTCTGAATTTCACAAAAATGATACTAAAGTTAATGAATCGATTCATCTTTGATCTTTTTTGTGTTTTTGATTTTTTCGGATCAGATATTGGATATCGGATACCCTATCCGATTTTTTCGGATAATAAAATTCGGATATCCGATCATTTCGGATCAGATCATGGATAATGAAATTTTGTGTTTTCGGATCGGATATCCGAACCGAAAATCGGATTCGGATCGGATATCCGACCCATGCTCTGCCCTATTGTCTACGATTGTTCTGCCAAATCAATCCTTCATTTCCTGATGCTCCCGGAGCTTGCATGCCAATTTAAAATTACGAATTTGGGTTAAAATAACAAGTCTCCCTTGTAATGGACATATCCGTCACAAGTTTGCGACGGGTTAAGTAATACCCATATGGGTAGATAAGACAAAATAGAATGTTACTCCCTAGGTATTCTGTATTTGACGAGTCGCAAGCTTGCGACGGATATGTCCTTCACAAACGAGAATTTGTGGTAAAGTTAATGGTTTTATTTTACGATCTAAGATCGAAAACCTTTTAAAGGAGTGTAACAATAAATTTGCGTTAAGTTTGCAAAAAATAGAGAAAACACAAAAGAATGCAACAAAATAAATTTTTATTAATTTGAATGATTTCGGGTACAATCTCAAATGTAATCCGCTGATTCGATCTCCACTAGATTTGAATGACGATGTTTGAAGGAGGGTCTCGATGACTTTAATTCTCCTTTGACGAGATTTTGTTTCCTTCACTTTTGACTGCACGATTTCGAGGGCTTGACGTCGAGATTTGAAGGGATGATCTATTTGATGGAGGAGGGTCACTTAACTTAATCTGCGTACACGATTTGATCTAATGGAGGCCAGGGTCGTCGGACTTAATCTCCTTTGACGATTTAGTTTGGTGAAAGAAATTCTTTAGACTTGATTTCTTTCAATAGTTTGGCTTAGCTTCTTGGTGACGATGACGGTGACACGAGATTTGAAGTCTTTGAATCTTCGATGTCGATCCTTGGAGACGTTGGCTTCGCCTTCTACTTAGATTAAACCCTAAGACCATTTGAGCATGTCTGGCCCATTTAGGTGAGATTGACTCGTTTAGTGAATCTTGGGTGAAACTAAGTGGAGGTCCGAACCTATCTTCAAGCTACCGAATTTGACCCATTTGACGGGTTTTGTCACTTTAAGAAGCGGGCCGGATTAAAATAATATAACTAAAATGGACTAATTTAATTTAATTTTGTCCAAATCAATTATAATAGTTTACTTTCTTTTGACGGGTCAACATTTTGACTTTGACTTTCGTCGTGGCATGTATAGTTGTATACAAAAGTTCTGTACCTACAAGGAGGAACTCCATTCATATTTGCTCTATTGTTATTTATCATGCACGGTTTGTGTAATACCCTTATTAATTATCTTCTCTCACAGATAATAACATCGAATAATTCGTTAGAAATTATTGTTTCTCAAAGTCGCATAATTCCACTAACAATCATCTTTCTAGTGAAGATTTCTACCCAGTGCGTCTTAGGCTAATGGTTAAGATAAACGGATGTATTGTGAACAATAATATCCATATTCGAATCTCCCCACCCCTCCCCTCCAAAAAAAACAATCATGTTTCTACCATCAATCCAATCACAAAAGCTTGGGGAAAAAGTCTCTAGGAGAATCTACAATAATTAAAAACGTTAAAATTAAAGGAAAAGAAATAAAAAGGAATGTCGAAAATATCAAGTTCTTGTAAAACTACCAAAATCGTATGCCAATGGATTAATTCTATCACTCTGCATTGTACTTGTACAGTTGTACATACAATTCTCAATTTCTCACTTCTCATCTCACATTATAACAGAACAAAAAATAACAACAATCAATAATTACCAAAACGACGAGTATTGCTCCAAATTAAATCGAACTAATCAATTAACCTCGTAATAATCTAACTAATTAACGATAGATTCCATTCATAAACTACCAACATATACAATTTAACCGTAATTATAATTCCCAATTTGAAGATCGATAATAATGAACCTCTTATGTAATACGGTTTTACACAAATAAACGATTTAATAAAAACAAAAACATCAAGAAAACCTCTTAATCAACTCCCTACCACCAAGAAAAGCACCAGCAACAACACCGCCAACAACACTACCAACAGCAACACCTCTAACACCACCAAAAACCCGAAACAACGCACCGGTACTAACACCACCCAAAACAAAACTCAAATCATCATCAACATTAAAACCAACTCTACTACTTCCTTCTTTAATCCCACCACTCACACAACTATACAACAGCCCTAATACCGCACTCCGATTCCCAAACCTCCTACCAACTAATCCACCATTATTCAAAACCCTATTAACCCTAATTTTCAAAGAATCGCCTCGTTCCGCTGCCTTGATCCCTTCCAGCGTACCCTTTGCTCCACCGAGTATACTGCCACATGCGAAAGATGTGCCTGTGTAGAATGTGAGGTTGTCTGTAAAGCTACGGCCACTACGACCGGCTTCTTCTTCGTAAAGGTGGTCTAGTTGGTTGGGTAGGTTGTAGATTTTGTGTCCGCCGTAGTAAGGGTTTTGTGGGAGGTCTTTTAATGGATTGTATTGTGTGTATGTCTTGGTCGTTGTTGTTGGTGGTATGAATTCATCTCCTCCCTTTAAAACGGTGTCGTTTTTCGTGTCGATTTTGGTATTCTTGTTGAAGGTAAACATGGTAGTACTTAGTAGGGTTTATGAATTATTATGAGAGGGTTTGATTGTGTATATATATAGGTGGTTTTTTTGGTGACTTGTTCTTCAAGTCGAAGTTCGAAATTATTTTGTTTATTTTGGAATTTTGGAAATATTTTTCAGTTTGTATATTTTGGGTAGAAGGAGAGAAAGCCCAATAAGGTATGGGCTTGTAAGTAGTAGTTAAATATGACTTGAAGTCCAACACTGGTGTGTATGAAAACTAATTGTTATGTGAGACGGTTTTACGATGTTACTTTGCTAACTCGTTTAATTTTAATTTGGCTTTTTATTCATGTAGGACCGGGAGATTGGTGATTTGTGTGGTCTAGAAATCTAGAATCACTCTCTAGTTTTTCACAAATTTTAATTAAAGACGGGCATTATTCATTACAAGTCACAAGTTGAAAACGGATAGTGTCTCTATCACAATATGCAAGTGAGAAAGGCAAGTGGAGGGTAAATGAAGACCTCACTTACCCTCTCAATTGTATATTGTGAAATGAGCACTATCTGTCTTTAGCTTGTTACGAATAATGTCCGTCGACAGTGAGACGAGATGCTTATTTTTCGTAATTGCTCTTTCAAGTACACATTTTACTCTATCATGGACATTTTCTCACAAAAGTTCCATAAGATACCCTTCATTATTATTCTCCTCCTTCCCGGGAAAAATATGATAATAATTCCACCACCACGCTAACACCTTGCCTTCTCCCGGAATCCCCCAGTTAGCCTCCCACTCATCTAACCACCCTGATCTGCCGGAAACGACCGCTCTACGACGAAAACAACCCCTCACTACTCGAACCCACCCGTCCCTACCGAAAACTTGGGACTGAATATGGGGTGCGAAAGATGGTAGCGTCGCATGTCACCGCTCCCATCTTTCTCAATTTACCATAGAATATAATTGAATAAAGTCATCCACTGAACAAGACAACCTTTAATTTCATTAGCCGAGAATCGTATAGATATTGGTATCACAAATTAAGGTAGTTGTAATGGTCATGATTCTCTTATACTATTCTTGTCTTGCATTGAATATTTAGAAAAGGGAAAGGGAAAATTTTGGGAATTTGGAGGAGAAAAACATAATACGGTGATAATGATATGGTGGGGTTTGCAGTGGGTTTTGTGATGGTGGTTGTGTCAGAGGCGTCTCCGGCGACGGCTTCTGAGTATTTGCGAAGGTGGTTTATCACTTTTTTTCCAATTTAATTGCAATTGGTAGGTTACAGAGGGTGTAAAGAGGGATGAATGAAATATGGGAGGGGTAAAAGAGTCAAATGCGTCCATGATTGAGTAAAATGCGTCCATGAAAGAGCAATACCCTTATTTTTTTGTCTTGGTATTGAAAGTAATAGTCTCTCTATTACATTTTTAATATTCTTTCTTTATCATTTTCGTATTCCAAATTAATTGTCTTATTTCTATGTATATTAATTGAAAATAGTGAACTATCCATTATACCCCTAATTAAATAACTTATCCTTTCACATTTCACTTATATTTTGTATTTAAGTTTATTAATTGGTCAAGGGGCTTTTATGGTATTTCACCATTTTTTTTTTCTTAAAACAACTTTTAGATTAATTATGACAATAAAAGTGGAGGAAGTAAATAGCTATTTGATTGGATAGACGAGTATTTATTTTTAAATGTGGATAGGTATTTTCCCTTATTTGTGATTTATGATCCCTTTTTTTTTCAATTAAGACAACTTTATTCTAATCCGTATCCTTTATATTACAAATTTTTAATGTAGCATTTTCACCTTCGATTATAGAATGGTTCAACCTTAATTTATTATGAGACTGTTTTGTAGAAGACTTTTACTTTGAAAAAATACAATCAACTTTTCAATACTACCGCCTAATTATAGACTAGGTCTAGGAGAGAGAAAATCCAATCAAAAGAAAGTATACACTATTTATTTTCGGAGTTTATTTTCGCAATATACATTTTACTCATTTTCATCCTTTCTACGCGATTTTTTCCATTTCCATACCTTTCACTAAAATAACACAAAGTATAATTCTCTCTACTTTGAACTGTACAACCTCTTGGATTAATCGAATTTCGTCTGTTATAAACATAATTTGATTTAAAAAAAGAAATTTAATTTGTTAATTACGTTTTTATGAATCAAACTAATGCTTTTTAGGAATTTTCTTTTGTTTTTAATTTAGGGTTAGTTCTGTTAAAGAACTATTATTATTGGGAAATTGCTTGTTGGTGGTGATATACCGGTGGCTTGGGTAGGCGACGGTAGGGGAAGGGTGGCGCGGGCGAGGGAAAAGTTCTTGAAGAACCCCATAAATCGTGGCTCGGAGCGAGAGGAGGATGAAGGATGAGATGGTGCGTTAGTCAGGTGGTCGACAGTGGTTGTTCTTTTCCGAGAGTGGTGATGAGGAGAAGGCTGGTGGCAGAGAGGGGAGGAAGGGTGATGTTGAAAGTAATGCTAAGGCTAACAATGTTGTCTAGATACATTGTTTTATATATAATGATGCATTTCATTGCCTCGTATGAGAATCTTTCCACTAATGGCATAATTATAGCCATTAACTCAATGTTCATGTCCCATGTTTATAGTGGTGCTTATGCCACTAACTTAGTGATTAATGGAGGTAATTAATCACTTTGACCTTTTGGCTTTTCTCTATTATCACTATAAATATGAGAAGTTTGTAGTCATTTGAAAAACATCTTCCATATCATCTACTTCTTTTCTATGATACTTTTGAGTATCACAAATTCTCATTTGTGACGGGTATATCCGTCGCAAGCTTGCGACGGGTCAAATACCACCCATGTGGGGTAGATAAGACAAAAGCATAATGACAAAAGTATAATGGCAATCTGTTTTGTCTTATCTACCCACATGGGTAGTATTTGACCCGTCGCAAGCTTGTGACGGATATACCCGTTACAAGGGAGACTTGCTGTTTGAGTATATCATATGAGTTCCAACTCCTGTTTGTTGAGTACACAACTTTTAGGAGTGTTGTGTAACTTTGGGGGACGACGCCTAAATCGATTTGTATCGTAGTCGGGGCGATTTCGTTTCTTATTCAGTGACCTCCATACCACGACACAACACTATTTATTCACTAAATATATCTCGCCTCTATAGTGACTCTATATTTTCAAAAATTGAGAAACGAAATTTTGTCACTATTATTGTTGTTGTGTTCATTATTTCTTGTCATTGAAATTATTTGTATTGGCAACAAATATTATCTTCGTGTTAAAGTTTCTGTCCTCGGTGGGTGGGGCAACGCTTCGGTATTTTGTTCATAACTTGGTCGTTAGACCTCCGTTTGATGCGTGTAATATGGCGTTGGAAAGCTAAGACGAAAGGCTACAAGTTTTTAGTTGAAGCTGTGAGCAGATTCGGTCTTTTATCATTCGTAAAATGGACATCAATATGATGGCAGTGTGCTGAAAGTTTATGAAGATTTGTAAAAGAATGGTATTATCTTCAATGTTATTGCTCAATTCATTCTTGTGATTAAGGTATGTTTCTGTGACTTTCCCTTACAAATATTTATGATGATAAATATAAAGGTCTGGTCAATTATGACTTAATGGTTGGTATGTTCATGCTTCTAGTTTATATGGTACGACATGATTAAATGACATATCTATTATCTTGGTAAAATTATTTTTGATAATTGATTTCAAGAATGTGTGATTGAAAATGTTTCAAGATTTTGATTAACAAGTAGTTAGAATGATTGAGTGCCCAAGATGCTATTATGCGTATAATATATTGTATTGCAAAATATTTTTCACACATTTGGATCGATTATTTATTTTTGCTTAGGAGATGAATAAAAATTGATACTTGAGTGATGATGTTAGAGGATTAGGGTTTAGGCCGATGGCTATCGTCTAGGGTTTAAAGTATTATGGTTTATTATATATATCCATGTATTGTAATGACA
The DNA here is from genome assembly GCA_022085475.1 of Heliosperma pusillum. NCBI lineage: Eukaryota > Viridiplantae > Streptophyta > Magnoliopsida > Caryophyllales > Caryophyllaceae > Heliosperma > Heliosperma pusillum. Next base: position 16,726 of record JAIUZE010000748.1, read on the forward strand.
GTCACAACTCAATAATACAACGATTTCCTTTATGAAACTCTCTCCTCTCGATTTCTAATATGGTATCAGAGTCTCTCGCTCTTGAGGCCTAAAAAAACACAAAATTTCGCTGCCTGCCGGTGGACTTATGATATTGTGACATCCACCGACGGGATTTCCCTTTCCAATGAAAAAAAAATCAAAATCCAAAACTTTTTTTTATAGGCGTTCGTTCTCTGCAAGTCATCGACTATTTTTGGTTTCTTCCCAATGGTGACAGACATGCTATCAAGTTGTTACGTTGGTGGTACTTTTGTGCCAAGAATTTATTCACATATTTGATCATCCATTGTTTTTGTGTGATCTATGAATGCCGTACTGGTGTTTTTAAATTGTTTGTTCGGAGTTCGGAAAAAAATGTCGTTCTCCAAATATTTGAAATCACATAATTGTCAAATCACATAATTTCCGAGCGCCGTAATGGTGTTTTTTTATTTGGTTCTCCCGAGTACGAAAAGAATGGATATTCTCCCGTTAAAAAAAATTGTTACGTTAAAAAAGAACGGTGTTCTTTACAACTATCGATCGATGAATTGCGAGTTCGAAAAACGACGGCGTTCCCGCTCGATGATTTCTTTTTTTGTCAAGTTCGAAAAGAGTGACGTTCATGTTGAAGACTTGAAAATCGAAGGCCGAAGAAACTTGATACTTGAAGATTGAAGTAAATTGGTCTTATTAATCTCTCTTTTCCTTTGCAAACCCATGGAAATTTCGATAAATTACCATGGGTTTGAGGGGGGATGTTGAGATATGTGTCGATATGTTAACATATCGACATATAATAATTTAGGGATACGGTATATTGAAATATATCGTAGAGAATAATGTCGTGATTGTCTAGCATATAATATATTCGGTTACTAATATTAAGAGATCTTCGGTAGTATTATATATACCCCGTAATTGTAATAGTTACACACGAACGATTATCAATAATACAACGATTCGCTTTATGAATTCCTCACATCTCAATTTCTAATAGATGAACCATATGTGGGTGTTAAATATTTTGGATTTCAATTGATATATTACCTGTGATATATTTGTGTGACAACAAATTAAAAAATTATTATTTGTCAAAGCTTCATAAAATAAGATTATGGAGATTAAATTATCGTGTACGATTATATGCTGATATCTAAAAGTTGAGACGATTAATTAAATGAATAAGGCGTTGAAGGAGTTAGTATGCCCATATGTCCGTAATATTGTATAATTGATTAATTCTATGTGGTTACAATGTTCTGCTAGGAGCCGCTTGTAGTCTGAGTCCTAAATGAGTTGGGACTCGGGTAGTATTAGTCAGTCCTACAGGGTCACACACTAGATGAGTTTTGGGCAATATTATAATTAATATTGATTAATTATTAAAGGAATAAGAATAATATTTATTATTCTTATTATACTTTCCTTATCCTAGATGGTCTAGGATTCCCTTGAAGTCCCTATATAAAGATATATAGAGGGAGATGTTTATTATGAGTTTTTCCAAGAGAGCAAAATCTCAAGGGAAGTAAGAGGGAAGAAAATTGCTCATAAAGTTTGTACTAGCATACACACTCATATTGTGTGGATACCGGTAGAGGCGCAACACTTGGGCGTTAGTGTGAGACGGTCTCACAGATTATATTATTATTCAAGAAGCTGCGATTTGGGTTTTATTATACTTCTTTTTTATTAGCATATTATTGGAATTCTTCCGCATCCAAGTAAGTTTGCTAATCACCCTATTTGTGTAATCTTAATACTTAACATGCATGAAATCTTGGGAATTCTGTAATTCAAATCTGTTGAAAATCGTTACAAAACCCTTCAGTGGTATCAGAGCGAACATGTATTGTTAAGTATTAGATTAAAATGTTGCACCTTTAGATATAATTGTTGTATCTTTGTGTTTATTTTTGAGTTTCCAGATTGGAGTTTTGAATTGAATTAGTTCAATTGCATACAATTGTTGTATACTGTGAAATATTAAATTTTGGGTTGTATCATGTTAGATTTTGTATTGTATCGTAATATTTGATATTATGATGAATTCTTTTAATTTGATTAGAAGGAACCCTAATTTTACTAATTTAAGAAAACCCCTAATTTATTGTTGGAAACCCAATTTTAAGATTATCTTTAAATCCCAATTTGATTGGATCTAATTAGATTAGATATGTAACAAACCCTAATTAGATTAGGTGATTAAATTGTTTAATTATGTGTGTAATGCTCTAATTTGATTAAAGCAAAATTACTGTTCACGGTTACTATTCACGCGCGATTCTGTAAGTTATTGTTCATCAGTTTTGATCGTCGGATTTTGGCTTAAAAATAGTGTTTTTCGAGTGTAAACGGCGTTCTAAACAAGATTGCAAAGCAGGGTCGACATTTTTAAGCCAAATTCTGACGTCTTGATAGACTTTCAGGTGCTTTTTTTAATTTAAAATTATGATTTTTGTTTTTTCATAATTGGTTTTGTGATTTAATCAATTTGATTGATTGATTCATTGTTACAATGGTTGTATTGATTTAATTTTAATTTTGTTAATTTTATACATAGTATGATATGATCATGATACCTATGTTATTACGTTTTTGCATAAGATGTTCAAAAACTACAATTTTGAATTGTTGACGATTATGAATCGTTTTTGGAGTTCTTAACATGGCTTGTTCTAATTTACATTTGCCTGTATATTACATTTGCATAATGTGATGTTTAATGATTAATTAAAGCTTTGTGTGTAAATTAGAACGGCTAGGTTCCCTTATACCATTTTCCTTAAGAGAACTAGCGTCATATTTAGGACATTTGTCATGTTTGACTCCAACTTCCCTCACTTAAAATATTAAGTAATGTCCTTCCAAATTAACGACTGTAAAAACTTATATCGTTGGAAGTATTGTCTGCCAAAGTAGAGTACTCCTTCTATGTAAGATGAGCAGGTGGGTAACAGTTATCCACACGTGAGATTTGGTACACTTAACAAAGTTATCAAAACAGTTTTGGACTTTGGGGCAAATAGTCAAGTCACATAAGATGTTACATGACGACTAGGAGTCGCATTTGATGCGATTGACATTTGATGGCTACCTTGATATGTGTAATTTGGGCGATGAGCCAAAGCTCACTCACGTTATATATGATTAGGGATCCTAGAATACTATGCACATATGAGGGTTATGTGTGTAGTAATTTTATCTTAAAATTGTTTAAGAATGTCGTACAAATTGTGTGTCTTAAATCGGTTAAGATCATCACAGTTTATTAATATATTGAATTAGTTTTGCATATGTTGATAGTTGTAAGATGTCATTATTGTCATGTTTTTCAAATGAGTTTGAATCGTTCAAATTCATAGATTGGTTTCTTTGAGAATTGTTCTCAATTATGCAAAGTGAGGTTTATCTTCAAAAGAGAATTTCTAGCAAACCATATTCAATGCTAATGTATAGTTTAGACTATATTGCGAAAGTCATAAAGATGACAATTCGTACCATATATGTCGATTGTCTAAAATAATGGAATTGTTCCCGCTTAGTGAGAAAAATATGTGAGATGATCCAGTTACTTCATTCGTCATTATTATGACGTAATAATTTTGATAAATTTTTGAGTAATTGCATATCCTTATTATCAAAGGTTGATGACTGAAATTGTTTCAGTTATATCTTAAGTTACAGTCAGTTCGATATGAATTGGGCACGTAAATTAAGGAAATTTCACACTTAGTGACATAAGATGTTGAAGACAATCGAGTCTTGTATCAAGAAGATTCAGAAACTAATGTTCTTTGAGTTCATTAGCAAAGAGGCTTTTAGATATGAGCTTAGACACTGATAATGGGAAAGGGAAGGACAATCGTTGTCAAGTCCTACCTTAAGATCAATGTCTAAAGGTATGGAAATCATTTAGTAATTACCGTCATTAATGTAATGACAAATAGCATTGGAAAGGTAGTTCGTAGAAGTGTCTCGAAGATCTGCGAAAGTTATTGAAGTATGACTTCAAACTGGAATTGCATGTTATAGAAGTAAAAGTTACTACGAATATTCTACTATAAGGTATAAAGATACCAAAGATGGTATTTACATTATGAATGTAATGACTTGTGATAGTAGAACAATGGTAAGGAATGTGATAAATCTACTTGTATATTGAACAAATGTTGTTGCATTATGCGTATAATTTATTCATTTGAATGTTATATTGTTCAAAACTAGAGTTGAATAAAGTTATTCATACAATGTCATTAGTAGAATGTTAATTCTTTTCATGTTAAAACATAAATTGAATTAATATTTTATAAAGAACAAATGTTGTTCTTTTTCTGGTTAAGACAATTTTAGTTTTGTTCAATATAATCTATAACATGTAATGCAAAGGGTTCAAGTCTTATGACCCAAGTTTCACACGCTTACAACAATGTCTTTTTAGCCATGAAACGAGAAACACATGTAGAAGTTCCATGATGATGGATTTCTAGGCCTTATTGATTTGGATCAATTAAGGCAAGTGTAGTTTGTTTATATGCTAAAAGGATTTAAGGTGCTCTAACTAGTTGTAGTAAGAGGGCGACCAACTAGTTTGATCACACATATTCAGATATGTGTGGGTTGAATAAATCATGTTGCTAAGGTATGAGATTATAATACTTCAATGTAATGACTATTTCCAGTAATTATGCATATGTTCATATGATGAACATAAAGTCTGATTGTTTTAAAAGTTTGAAATATAATCAGATTGAAGTAAGAGATCAACTTAGGAAGTCGATCAACATTATTCGATTTGATCGAAATGGGAGGCTTGAATCAAGTGTATATGACCATCATAATAGGAATGAAATTGTTTCACTACTAGACTTAAAGAGACAGTGTAAGTTTTACTATAAGAATATTAGAGAAAATTTGTTTTCTTTAAAGGACATCACAAGCTAAGTTAGTTTGAGGTCTTTTGGGAATGTCCCTAAGACATAACCATGCGGGTTAGCCCCAAATGGAAAATATCATACTATTTATATTTGATGATGACCGTTTTCTTAATATTTGTGAAATGTTATGTCTTATAAGAGAATAAGAACTTTATTTTGATATGGTTCTATCTATGATGAGTCATGCAGATCTCGTTATTTTTGGAGTTATGCGCTCTAAAGTATCTTGGTACACAATTTTGAAATTGTTTCTATCTAGGTCAATGAAAATATATTACATATAAGATATGTGCTTAGAATGGTTCCTATAATATTTTATTGATATTTGAGACTTTTAAAATGTTAAGAAAACAGTTTTCTGAAATTTAGTCTCGAATTTCTTACATATACTTTACGGGGTATTCTAAGATAGAATATCAAATCTGCCCTTCGTTCCAGTACAAAGTGTTTGTCACTTGAATTGATTCTTTAATGAGAATTGTGTCTCTAAAGAAATAGTGGGAGTAGAATAATCCTGAAAAGGTAAAGAATCGCATGATTCTTCTTCAAATGTTGAACGAGATAGGTAAAATCCATGAAGATTCATGGATGTATCACTTATGATTAAGCCCCGCATAAGTTTGACTTTTAAAGGAAGCAATGATAGGCTCCAACTCTAAAAGCGTAAAATGGCTTGAGGCCATGAATCCAAAATGGTTTCATGTATCATTACAAAGTATGGACTTTGATTGATACACCCGGTGGTGTCACAACCATATAGTGTTTGGATTCTCCTAGCAAATGTCATTATTCATGAGATGAGTTTGACAGGAGGCGTACATGAATAATATAGTTTTCCTTAAATGGAAATATGCAATAAGTTGTGTAAGACACATCTTAATATTCATGTAATTATGGAGCGCTAGGTAAATGAGAAAGTTTTAAAGGTTTATTTATAAACCTAAACAAGTATCTAAAGGTTGGAATCATCGATCTTAACAAAGTAATTCAAAATGGTTTTGATTTCTTTGAGATGATGATAGTATTGTGTGTACAAGGAAACTAGTGAGAGTAAACTCTCTTTTATGATTTGGTATGTAGTTGACATATATTATCAAGAAACGACATTTTGTTGTCTCGTAGAGACTTATTAGCAAAGATGTTGTTTATTATGCACTCGTATGACGAGTAGAATACCGATCTAGTCCTTGTGACTGTTATGAATAACATGTGAAAATATTCATATTAAAGAACCAAGAAAGTGTTCTTCTTGTGATGAAGCAATCATTGTAAGCGTGTTACATTGATATCAACTTCAAATAGACAAGTATGGTCCTGATTGTAATCTGGACACATTTTGTTTATATGAAAAGTAATTGCATGCTGAAATGGTTTCAAGCACGTTACTATGACTAATTTTACAACAAAATGAGTACTTTATTGCTTATGAAGCATCAAATAGAGTGCTTGGTTTGAAAAATCAAACCTATACACACTATATACTTTGTTGCTTATGAAGAAACAAAGAGTACATTTGATTTATGAATCAAATGCGTGTTATTGAGTTTACTTTATTTAGATAAGGTAAAATAAACATATGCAAGATAATGACCGATGCAATGGTTGCATGTCCCGTACAAAACCTCTTTCGCGGCTATATTATGAAAAGTCATAATACTGCGATTTGTATAAGACGCATTAGCGAGTGGTTTTAATACTACCGAGAGGTCTTCATTTTAGTGGGAGGTTATGTTCGACATGATTGATACGTTTGTATGACATGTTTCTTTTATATGATAAAAAATTGATTTTGCATTTAATTATGTTATAATTGAATGTTTGTCCCAAAATAGTATACATTGTTTAAACAGATTACCAAGTGCGTGACTTGGTTATGGAACTCTGTTTTATAAGATAATGTATTTATATAAGTCTCTAATCATGGCATAGTGAAAGGGACACTTATGCCTTATAATGATTAGTATGTGAGTTGGTTGATGACTATGTTCCGTAAGTCATTGATATTGCAATATCAAACCAGGCACATTGATACGTGTTAAAAATATGTATTAGACGGACCCGTCAAAGAACTTTGTTAAGGTTTCGCTTAGTGTCAACAAAGTTTCTTTCACCGTAATTGGTAGTCTTTAGACCTGAGTATTTCATTATTCTGTACATGTGAAGTGCTAGTTTTGACTTCACCAAACGTCAACCGTGACTGGTGGCTATAAAGGTAATGGCTGGACTTGTCATGAAACATGTGATAGGATGTGGTTAGACAAGATGGGATTTGCTCCTTCTTTATGAAAGAAGTTTATCATCCTCGGCCTCTCGAAAAGTGTGAATTGTATCAGTGCATGGCCATGCCCAGACGAGGTGAAAGTCAGTCGTCTGTTGTAACAATTCAGCTCAGAAATTCGAGAAAAGAGATTGAGATTTATAGGGATGATACTTTGCCTACCTTATTCTCATCTGAAGAGATAGAAGCAAAGAGATTATGGTGCCTTATAGGACATAAGTGCAAGTGGGAGACTGAAGGAGTTAGTATGCCCATATGTCCGTAATATTGTATAACTGATTAATTCTATGTGGTTACAATGTTCTGCTAGGAGCCGCTTGTAGTCTGAGTCCTAAATGAGTTGGGACTTGAGTTGGGACTCGGGTAGTATTAGTCAGTCCTACAGGGTCACACACTAGATGAGTTTTGGGCAATATTATAACTAATATTGATTAATTATTAAAGGAATAAGAATAATATTTATTATTCTTATTATACTTTCCTTATCCTACATGGTCTAGGATTCCCTTGAAGTCCCTATATAAAGATATATAGAGGGAGATGTTTATTATGAGTTTTTCCAAGAGAGCAAAATCTCAAGGGAAGTAAGAGGGAAGAAAATTGCTCATAAAGTTTGTACTAGCATACACACTCATATTGTGTGGATACCGGTAGAGGCGCAACACTTGGGGCGTTAGTGTGAGACGGTCTCACAGATTATATTATTATTCAAGAAGCTGCGATTTGGGTTTTATTATACTTCTTTTTTATTAGCATATTATTGGAATTCTTCCGCATCCAAGTAAGTTTGCTAATCACCCTATTTGTGTAATCTTAATACTTAACATGCATGAGATCTTGGGAATTCTGTAATTCAAATCTGTTGAAAATCGTTACAAAACCCTTCAGGCGTATAACTTGTATGAACAATTGTGTTTGTCACTAATTTGTGGCGTGACAACATGTGGGGGAAGACGTTCAACTTATCATTTAATACAATTATTCATGGAGTTTAGAGTTGATACTTGATACCTTATATATAATATGTGAAGAGTATAAGTATATATCTAAGAAATATATTGTGTGTTGAGTACATATAATAAGATGATTATATGTTTTATGCGTACGTAATAAATTGATCCAATTATATTTTATTGGTTATACCGATAGATAATGGTTGCGTAAGGTTCAATTATGTTATACTTGACATACACCACTCTATATGGGATTATGATGATTGGTTTCGTGTGTAAGGAGTAAAATTTTATTTGTAAAATGTGGATTTGGAAAGAGAAAATATATGTGAAACAATCATCGAGGTTTAATTTGTTGTTCTTTAATATAAGAATAATGATGTATATTTGTTTTTTTAAATGACGTAAGAGTGGAGCTCTATATTAAATAAGAACAATGTTGCTTATGAGTTATAAAATAACATGTTTTGACTATTATGAGGAGTCTAACGTATATAATCTTTGTTGACTCAATCTAGCTTATGCTTTTAGTACATTTTGTTTGTGTGCTCATTACCGAAAATTGTTTCTTTGGTGAGGCAACTAGATGCAATATTGAGAGTTGCACTATGTTGGATATCTAGAAAGATATTTGATGGAACAAAAGGTGATGGTTGACGAAAAGATGAGATTTATGGGGGAGTACATTTTCACCTTTTATGTTGATTTTATTATAAGTCTATTGAGAAAACTATTAAAAGTTTATAACCTTGTTTATTGTTTATATTAATATGATGCTAATTTCAACTTAATATTGCTAAAAATGATGTGTATAGTGAATTGCGGATTTCCTCATATTATGCAAATTTGAGAAAGTTGACTGAGAATAAAATGCTCACAAATGATATTTGTGAAAATTGAAGTGGAGCATGTTATTTATAAAGTTAATGGACTAATTTGTGGTGGATACCATAAGTCCTAAAGTTGTTGAGCGGAATGGGGTTAAAGCCTATTGGTTGAGAAATTTGTGGTGGATACCGGAACTTGCTTCTGCGAGGGTGGTCTAACGAAGCCATAGATTAACTCATACTTGTGTACACAACCAATACCTATGACATGTACACTATTTTGGAAGGTTGAGCTTATAGCTCTTAATGGTCTTATAGCCCAATTTTGGGTGGTCCTTGTGAGACGGACTTGATGAGATCACCGTAATGATGGAAGTTGAGATATTTCTCTTAAGGAATATATATCCCCATGTTTGGGCGGTCCTGTTAGGAAGGACTGGATGGATTCACCGATTTCTGTGTTAAGAGGTTGAGCCTTAGAGCTCTTAATAAATCTATATCCCTATGTTTGGGTAGTCCGGTTGAGAAGAACTTGATTGATTCACCGGCGACTATGTTAAGAGGTTAAGCCTTAGAGCTCTTTATGATTCTATAGCTCGTATGTGAGTGGTCTATTCAGAGATAGACTTGATGGAATCACCTAATTGAGTGTGAAGGGTTGGCCTTCTTTTATGAGAGCCTACTCTATCTCTCTAGAGCACTCATGAGAATCCCAAGGTTCATTTGACCATAAATTTGTTGGACTGTACATGTATTGCGGAACTCGTTTGGAATTTAAGGTGAGATAGGTGGAGTGGAATTTACCCCGGAGTCTAGGAGTTCAAGATTCGTTCACTCTCTAGATGATGAAAGAATTGTTTCATTTCACTAACGTATTAGTTCAAGTCGAAAGACACTAATACTTAAGTATCGATCCTTATTAATATGCTCGAGATTCTTGTCTATCTTTTGCATTACTGGGGGATTTTTGGAAGTAATGCTAAGGCTAGCAATATTGTCTAGATACATTGTCTTAGAATGATGTCTTTCATTGTCTCGTATGAGAATCTTTCCACTAATTGCATAATTATAGCCATTAAATCCATGTTTATGGCCCATGTTTATTGTGGTGCTTATGCCACTAACTTAGTGATTAATGGAGGTAATTAATCACTTTGACCTTTTGCCTTTCCTCTACTATCACTATAAATATGAGAAGTTTGTAGTCATTTGAAAAACATCTTCCATAACATCTACTTCTTCTCTATGATAATTTTGAGCATACCATATGAGTTCCAACTCCGTCCGTTTTGTTGAGTACACAACTTTTAGGAGTGTTTTGTAACCTTTGGGGACGACGCCTAAATCGATTTGTACCGTAGTCGGGGCGATTTCGTTTCTCAGTGGCCTTCATACCACGACACAACAATATTTATTCTCTAAATATATCTCATTCGTATTGAGCGAAATTATGTGCAAGGTATTATGAAAAACTGTAATATAATGAGTAAAATATGTACTGCGTAAATTAATTCTTTAAGAGACAAAGAATATGTACTGTTTCACGTAGGGTTCACCAAAATTTGTAACAGCAGATTTTGTATCGCAGAATAAATGTAACACAAAATAAGAGACAAAGTAATTTTTATTAATATCAGAAAGTTTTGTGTACAATCTCTAATGTATCCTCTGATTCTAATATGCCGTAAAGAGTACATGTATGCTATCTGTAGAAGAAGCGCGACGCAGTGTTTGAATGACACCTGTAGAGGTTGTATGTACTCTGTAGGAGATGTCAATTTGTATTCTGGAGAGGGTCACAGGGACTTGTTCTTTCTTGAATGTTGTAGCTTGAATGTCTTGGGCAGGCGGCACAGTTTTAGTGTGCTTGTTGACTGCTTGCACATGTGTCTTGTAGATGGAATTTATAGAGCTTTTCTTCTCTCTAGAATTTCTCTCCCTATGTTTTCTCTGGTTATGATTTTTCTTCTTCAAATGAATGAGAACCAGTGTATTTATAGTGGTTTAAATCTCCTTGGTGGACTTTGGTAATCACATGCCCATTTGTGGGCTTAATTGTAAACTTGGCCCAAATTTGCTTCTTTTTGGGTTTAGGCATCCGAATAGCTTCTTTTCCAATCCGAATCGACCCATATTTCTTTTATCGAGACAAAATAATTATTTTAAGTTAAAATTTGGTATTAACTTTAAATAATTAAATTATTTTATTTATTCGGCACTTTAATAAATTTTTCGTGCCTACAAATTGCCCCCTTGAGACCTTGTCACGTGCGCTGTTTGAGTGCCTTGAGGTGGCTGGGTCTCGATTCATTTTTGTTTGTCTGACTTGCAAGTCAATGAACACCCTCACTTGTCAGAAAGGTAGCTCTGTAATAATTTTTTTTATCGTCACCCTGTCATTTTTGACTTGACGGATTGCATTTTTTTTCTTGTTTGACTTGGAAGTCAATGGGCGGTATCCTAACTTGTCGTAAGGATACCTTTTGCAATTTTTTTGACGTCACCCTGTCATTATCTGACTTAGCGGATGACAATTTTTGTTGACTTGGAAGTCAAAGGGTACCCAATCTTGTCGTAACGGTGACCCGTCTTTTCTTTTTATAGTGTCACTCTGTTGCTATTGGACTTGGATAATGACTTATTGTCCTCTGCTTTTGATTCATATTACCTTTCATCAAATTTGGCAATCAAATAATAATGAATGTGGATGATAACCCCCTTTCCATTCGTAGTAATTGGAATACAATTGTGATTGGAATATGGTCTTGACAAATGCCACAGAGAATACGTTCATAACGTATCATGCATTGTGCCATTACGCATACTTCCCATATAAGTGACAATCAAATTTAGACCCACTGAAAACCAAGAGTCCTTGTTAGGCTTATTTTTGTTGAAGGATAGGATATTAGTTTGGGTTTTGTAAGTCTTTGATCCATTTCATTCATTTGGTTAGGATTATATACAGAATACAAGGCATATCAAAAGACCCCATTAATGGGCCTAATAAACACAAACATTGAACCAGTAAAGCCTAGTTCAGTGAACTAGCCTAAAACCATATGAAGAGCCTAATACTCCCCCTCAAACTGGAGCATGTAGATCAAGAATGCCCAGTTTGCGAAGAAGAAAATCAAATTGCGGGAACACTAAAGCTTTAGTAAAGATATCCGCCAACTGCACATGCGTGGGAACATAAGACGGACGAACCAATCCTTCTGTGATGGTATCACGAATGAAATGACAATCGACTTCGATATGTTTGGTTCGCTCATGAAACACAGGATTTTGAGCGAGTTGAAGAGCGGATTTATTATCACAAAAAATCGACATTGGTGTTTGGATCACAACACCAAGACAAGAAAATATCCTACGAGCCATTTCATTTCACAAAGGATCGTGGCCATAGATCTGTATTCAGCTTCAGTGGAAGACCGAGACACGGTCGGTTGTTTTTTAGTCTTCCAGGAATAGGGGAACCACCAAGAAACACAATCCAACCAGAAACAGAACGACGAGATACGGGACATGTCGCATAATCAGAGTCGCACCAACCCGAGACTGTAAACGAGCTATCCGAGCGCAGCAAAATTCCCTGACCCGGTCGACCTTTAAGATACCGGACTACTTTAAGTGCAGCATCCATATGGGCTTTCCGAGGTTGAGCTAAAAATTGGGATAAAATATGAACGGCATAGGAAAGATCCGGGCGAGTAACAGCAAGATAAACTAGTCGCCCCACGAGCCGACGATAAGACTCAACCTCCTCAATAATGTCACCGGTAGCTTCACCCAATTGGTGATTCTGTTCAATTGGCGTGGAGCTAGGCTTCGAACCCAAAAGACCGGTCTCAGAAATAATATCTAAGGCATATTTTCGCTGACTGAGACAAATATATACCTTACGAATTACGAGCAACTTCAATGCCCAAAAAATATTTCAAAGTGCCCAAATCCTTCATATGGAAGCATTGACCCAGATAGGTCTTGAATTGAGCAATAGCGGTCGAATTATTCCCGGCAATGACAAGGTCATCATCATAGACAAGAACATGAAGACATACCTCATTAGCTGAAAAATTGAACAAAGAATAATTTGAATAAGATTGTTGAAAACCGTATTGTCGCAAAGCAGAAGCTAGCTTGGCAAACCAACAGCGAGGAGCCTGTCTGAGCCCATACAGAGATTTACGCAGTCGACAAACTTTACCGTCTTTCCCTTTGCTAAAACCAGGTGGCACTTTCATATATACTTCTTCCGTCAAACCGCCATGTAAGAAAGCGTTATGAACGTCCATCCGGTGTAATTCCCATTTTTTATTAGCAGCGACGGTAAGCAAAGTGCGGATCGTCACCATCTTAACAACGGGCGCAAAGATTTCCCCATAATCAATTCCATCAACTTGATGATTGCCAAAAATCACTAACCTCGCTTTATACCGTTCAATACTCCCATCGGATTTATATTTAATTTTGTAAACCCATCGACACCCAAGTGCCTTCTTGTCCGGAGGTAAAGTAGTCAACTCCCAAGTGCCATTATCCTCAAGAGCGGTAATTTCCTCCTCCATAGCCTTACACCAACGAGGATTAGTGATGGCCATTCGGAAATTGGTAGGCTCAACACCGTTCGTAATTGCTGCAAGAAATTGTTTATGACGAGGAGAAAACTTATCGCAAGTGAGATAATTAGCAAGGGCATAAGGGGTACCTGAAGACGAAGACGGAGAGTCGGGAGGTGAGTTGCGGGGTGTGTCCGAAGGCGTGTCAGCGGAGGTACCAACCAAATAATCACTCAGATAAGGCGGAGGTCGTTTGGTTCGCTTTCCACGACCAAGTTCAGCAGGGAGTGAACTCGCCACACCTGACTCCCTTTCGACACCCTCACACTCGACAGACACAGAAGGACCATCCCCAGACTCCCCCTCACGCGTGACCGGCCCAACTGAAGTGGACTCGAAAAAAGAGGACGAAGAAACCGCAGAACGGGAAGGAGCATATGGAAAGGAATCCTCATAGAATTGAACATCCCGACTCACGAAAATATCCCCCGTAGCAATATCATACACGCGCCAGCCTTTTTTATTGTGAGGGTACCCAAGAAAAACACACTTACGACTCCTTTTTGCAAATTTATCGCCTCTGGTATTTTGGTTATGGACGAAACAAAGACACCCAAAGACACGTAAATTAGCATAGGAAGGAGGTGAACCAAAGAGAATTTCATATGGAGTTTTATTGTGAAGAAGATGGGAAGGCGTGCGATTTAATAAATACGCCGCGGTTAAAATACATTCACCCCAAAAAGAGACTGGTAAGTGCCCCTGAAACATAAGAGCTCGAGCAACATTGAGAATGTGCCGGTGTTTACGCTCGACACGACCATTCTGTTGAGGTGTCCCGACACATGAAGTTTCAAATAAAATGCCGTGGTTAAAAAAATAATCAGACATTTCATTAAACTCCGTCCCATTATCGGATTGGACAATTTTAACTTGTTGGGAAAATTGAGTTTTGACCATGGCTAAAAAACTCATAAACATATTCGTGACCTCTGTTTTGTCGAGTAGTAAATAGACCCAAACGGCCCGAGAGCAATCGTCAACAATGGTCAAGAAATATTTGGCCCCGCAGGACGAGGGTGTACGATAAGGACCCCATAAATCACAATGAATTAAGTCAAAAATAGCATCAGCTTTATTAGAATTCAAACTAAAGCTTTGACGACATTGCTTGGCAAGATGACAGACATCACAAATAGGATCCAAATTAGAAGAATTGAAATTGCTAACATTTGGTAAAAAACGAAGGACTTTATTGGAGGGATGACCAAGACGCATATGCCATGTATCGACCGAAAAATCCGTGCTCACCCGGTTCACAACAACCCGCTCACTGGCACGCAAATAGTAGAGCCCGTCGCACAACTCACCGACTCCAATCTTTGTCTTCAAAGAAGCATCCTGAATATGACAAGAAAGATTAGTAAAACTGAATACACAGGAAGTGGAAGCCACGAGTTGCGAAACGGAAAGTAAGTTGCAAGTTAAACTCGGAACAAATAAAACATCGCGAAGAATGAGAGAATGATTAATTTGAACCGAGCCAGCAATAGTAGCAAAAACCATGTGGCCATTAGGTAGGCTAATCGGGCAATTCGGAATTGTCCGTGACTCCATTAACCAACGAACATCACCTGTAACATGACGGGAGGCCCCCGTATCAATTATCCAATCAAGAGACATACCACTAAGACGGTCTTGAGAAGAAGAACTAGGTTCAGCCATCAGCACATTGGCGCGAGCTTGAGACCGAGAGCCTGACTGTGGTTTAGTTTGAAGCTCCTCAAGGGTACGCGGGTGATCACCCCACCAGTCCGGGAACTTCTGTGACTTTATAAAACAGTTATGAACCTCATGACCAGACACCTTACAATAGGAGCAAGTCAATTTCCGACGCTCCTGTCTTTCCGCATCCCGTAAAACCCGCCAGTCAGAAACAGAGGAGGCAGGCCGTACAGCAAGGGTCATGACATCAGAGGGTTCGGGGACGGTCGCAGGGGCAACAAGTAAGCGTTCTTCTTGTAAGATCACGTGATAGACACGGGTAAGAGTCGGAAGTTGATCAAGAGCGAGTTGATGATATCTAATGGTGCCATACAACGATTTATCAAGACCCATAAGAAATTGATGTAAACGCTCTGAATCCTGCCGAGCTAAAGCGTTTTTGGTGACACCACATGAACACCCACTAGTCGTGCAAGAGAACGGAGGTTCATGAGTGACGAGTGAATCCCATAAAGTTTTTAAATTACCATAATACGTAGTGACCGACATACCTTTCGTTTGACGGCACTCGTATTTTCGCCCCATCAACCACAGCGTACTGAGCTTCCAATTCAGTCCAAAGAAGATGAGCATCCTCGGTATCCGAGACACTGTCCCGAAGCGATGGATCGATTGAATTCATGATCCATTGAACGACGGTACAGTGTAAAACTTCCCATTGACTGATCATAAAATCATCGGTTGGCTTAGCAATTGACCCGTCACAAAATCCGAATTTGCATCGGGATTTAAGAGACCGACGCATAGAACGACTCCATTCCTTATAATTGTCGCTCCGGAGTTTGAGGTGGGTGATTGCGTGACCAGGGCCCTCTTGATTGACAAGAGAAAATGGCGAGAGGGAATCGATTTTAGGGGTAGAAGAGTCTGAGACTGGGTCCGTCATTGTTGATCAGAAAAGAAGAAATTTGATTTTTTTTTTCTTTCTTTTTAAATGAATGTTGAGCGTGTGGCAGGGAGAAAGTTTGGTGGGGAAGAAGTTTTTTTTTACTGCTCTGATACCATGTTGAAGGATAGGATATTAGTTTGGGTTTTGTAAGTCCTTGATCCATTTCATTCATTTGGTTAGGATTATATACAGAATACAAGGCATATCAAAAGGCCCCATTAATGGGCCTAATAAACACAAACATTGAACCAGTAAAGCCTAGTTCAGTGAACTAACCTAAGACCATATGAAGAGCCTAATAATTTTAGGCAATTATTCTTCAAGATCAGTCCCACAGCTCCTCGGTTTCCTTATTCTAATTACTTTCAATTTTTATTAGAAGTAGGATTATGTTAAAACCAAAGCCTATATATATACAACAACGTCTTCACAAACTTCGTACCATCATCGCTGAGTCTTTGATTTTAATTAATTCCCCGCCTTCGAGTTTTGCAATCCGAAGCAAAAGCTACTGAGGTATGCTCGTCAATCTTCATGTGCGATGTCATCTCTCTTTTTCTCACTGACACACTTCCCCGAATTCGTATGTGTCTGTCCGTACGCCTGTTTTTTTAATTAATTATAATTTACGTACGTACTTGCTAGCATGCTTCTTTATTTGATTATTACGATAATTTAGAAATATCGATTTATCAAAAATCCAGTATACCCTCGGCCTTGAGAAACGATAACTATCTTCATGTCTGAGCGTCAATCTCAGCTTACATAACTGATAACTGAATGAACTCCAAGTCAGATGGAAATTTCGATAACTCCGAGTCAATCTCAGTTTTTTTTTTGGTTTTTTTATTGCAGTTCAACGTCCTTCGGAGTTCGCATTTGGTATTGACTCTTACTGCATTATTCTCACAACAGTAAGTGATTGTTCCCTCCTCTTTTTTATTTGTGTATACCTCAAATTCTTTGTCTACTTGTTTGTGTGTGTTGGAAGTATTGAATGGAGATTTAAAGCTAGTTCGGGTTGGGCCATCAGTTTACTCCGGTCGGATCATTTCGGCTCTCTTCGGAGTTGTCATGCAATGTACCCGATCCGTCGACCGCATGAAGATAAAGGGCCTACTCCGGGCCGGATCATTTCGATTCTCCTTTGGAGTTATCATGCAATGTACCCGACCTACCGACAAAAAAGACTGCGAGATACTCCGGGTCGGATCATTTCGACTCTCTTCGGAGTTGTCATGCAATGTACCCGATCCGTCGACCGCATGGAGATAAAGGGCCTACTCCGGGTCGGATCATTTCGATTCTCCTTTGGAGTTATCATGCAATGTACCCGACCTATCGACAAACGAGACTGCGAGATACTCCGGGTCGGATCATTTCGACTCTCTTAGGAGTTGTCATGAAATGTACCCGATCCGTCGATAGAGAGAAAATGCGACCCTAAGACAAGACATGTTATTGCCAGCATGACTGGTATATCGTGATTTTATTGACTTATCTCTTATTTTATATGCAGGTCGCAATGGTACATTTCAAGGAGCTATGTCAGAATAACGTCACCTATCTCTCTTTAGTCGATGAAAAAGATGATGCCGCTGATTCTGGAACTTGTTTGATCAATCGTCAGTCTTTGCGTGATTTAGATGGTTCTGAGCCGAGTACTGTCAACAAGAAATATTTTGATCCTAAGATGTCAGAGCAACTAGACCTTCATAAGAACAACTGCTCGGCATGTTCTGAAGAGTACTTACAAATTGGCAAGTTCTAATTCTCACTACTTCTCCATGCTTGGACGAGATATTCTATTAGGTTGTGTGAGATGGAGCGGAAACTATGTGAAGATGTATGGTGAATTCTATTATATTCCGGGATACTGGGAGTTCTCTTGAGAGTAATAGTGAAGCTACGGTGCGTATGCATATTCGCATGGCTTCTCCTTGTAATCCAAGGACGGGATTGAACTCGTCGAAGTTAGTGAATTATCCTAAACCTCCTAAAGTTTCATTTCGACCACCTCCATTATATCAAGGGATATTCAAACAGGCCTTGCAAGATGTATCTGATTTGTTTGTGACAGAACTGAGGAACGCTGATTTTGAAGCAGTTGATGCAGTGGCAGCAAAGGCTAAAGGATGTTACGAGAGCATACGACAGCTTAAAGGCAATCCTACACAGTTAGTAACACAAGTCGACTCTTATGTGGGTGCTGTGAACGCTTATCTTGCACTTCAGAGGCAGACGGGTAAGCGTCATCGCCCTGAGTCCTTGGAGAGGGACAAACTCTTGCAACATCAAAAGCTTGAGGAAGTGAAGGCACATCATAGTAAGGCTCAAGAGGACTCTGCAGCAGAGTCTTTACTATTGTTAGAAATTAAGAGCAAGATAACTAGCTTTGAAGCTGAGTTGAAGCAGGCACAGGATATGGAAATCGAGCTACAGAGAAGCGTAGAAACTAAAGCTGGATCCTTGACTGACTTTCAAGCACAGGTTGAGAATACTGAGAAGACTTTGGAAGAGCTTGAAGCTACTCCTGTTTTAAGTGTCGAAGAAGAGGCTCTAATCCAAGAACAAAGAGAGCACCTTGAACAAATGCGTGACTCAGTCCACTTTGATCCATAGACACTTAGATTTACATAACTTAACTATGTAACTTTACTAGTATTTATGTAATACCAACTAGTGTGTAAGCGTTTTATTTCAAAACAAGTTTGACATTCTTTTTCTTTTGAAGTAATAAAACTTTTCTTGAATCTATGGTCTCCGTGTTTGTCAAGTATTTGTTACTCGTTATTTGATTTAGCCGTTCACAGTTTAAACTCTTGCGGGCCAGGAGCATTTTGTTATTGTGTGTTTTTTTTGTGTGGTGTGGCTGCATTTGAACAAAGTATTTGCTCAAATTGCCTACGTACTCGCAAAGGTGCCAAGGGCAACAACTTGCGAGATCAAGCCAACGTAGTTTAGAGAGGTGGTTTGGTGTTTGTTTGGTGGTGTGGCTGCACTTGAGCTACATGTTCACCCAAGCTGCCTACGTACCTGTAAACTAGGTAGCACGGACACTCCTCCTAACTAGTCATCTCGTGTCAGACACATGAACACCTATAAATAAGGAATGAGAGATTGAAAGACTAAAAGAGATTGATTAGAAGATGATTTGGGTGAGAAATGAGAATACATTATAATCAAAGTCAAATTTACCTTCAATTATTTACATTTAATATCAAATACCAATATAAAAATAAAATCGTACGTTATTTATAACTATAAAATATATATTTTATTAAATTTAATTGCCGTATCCCGTGTCCTAAAGTTCACGAGATGCTGTATCACGTGTCCGTGTCGTGTCCGTGTCCGTGTCCATTTTCGTGCTACCTAGCCTGTAAAGCACGAAATGTACTTCACAAGATCAAGCCGACGTAGTTCATGAAATATGGAAGGGTTATTTTTTGTGAAGGTTGTTTTTTTTTTTTTTGTGTTTTTTTTGTTTGTTTTTTGTGTTTTGTTTATTTTTTGTGTTTTTTTGGTGCAGTTTGAACTCTTGCTTAGGAGATGGATTGCAGTTTACACTCTTGCTTAGGAGAAGGATTGTTGAGGTTCAAGAGTAGTAGCGTTTCAAAAACTTCCCATTGATTGGGCCTACATGCACGCCATCTTCATCTACGATTTTGTAGGCACCATTTGTGTATAACTCCTTTACCACATAAGGGTCATCCCACTTAAAGGTGAATTTACCAACAGGCTTGTGAGAGGAGATGATTGGCCTTCGCACTACAAGTACCAGATCTCCTGTTTGGAAAGAACGAGGGCACACCTTTTTGTTAAATGCGCGTTACAACCTTGCTTGATAGCATTGGAGCTTTTGTTGGGCCTCTAGTCTTTTTTCATCGAGAGCCTCTAACTCTGCCAATCGCAACTTATCATTTTCATCTTCTGTGAGTCCCTCCTGAATCGCGATGCGTAAGGATGGGATCTGCAACTCTAATGGCAACACAGCTTCCACTCCATACACCAAAGCATACGGAGTTGCTTGAGTAGGCGTTTTGAAAGTGGTACGATATGCCCACAATGCCTCACCAATTCTTTCATGCCAGTCCCGTTTTGACTTTGCTACTACTTTTCTCAACAAGTTGCAGAGTGTCTTATTGAAAGCTTCAGCCAAACCATTTGCAGAAGCGTTGTACATTGATGACTTGTACTGCCTGAACTTGAATTTTTCTGACAGACTTGTCATCAAATGATTGAAGAATTGCTTTCCATTATCAGTTATAATTCATTGAGGTACACCATACCTGTAAATGATCTGGGTTGGAATGAACTCCACGACATTTTCCTTTTTGACTTTCCGTAGTGTGATGGCTTCATTCTGCCCATTTTGAGAAGTAGTCAGTTCCGGCGAGAATGTACCCGTGCCCATTCGAGGCCCTCGGAATGAGTGGTCCTACAATGTCTAAACCCCCAGCTTCAAAGGGCCATGAAGAAACAATAGGGTGTAATGACTCCGGTGGTTGGTGTATGAAGTTTGCGTAGAACTGACAAGGTTTGCACTTTTTCGAGAAGTCCATACAATCTTGCACCATGGTTGACCAGTAATACCCCATTCTTTTTACTCGATCATGAAGTTTAGGCCCAGACTGATGCGCACCACAAATGCCAGAGTGAGCTTCATGCATTGTTTCACCAGCTTCATCTTTACTTAAACACCTCAACCATTGTCCTAAGAAAGAACGTCTGTAGAGCGTGCCTTTGTAGTGAAGAAACTTTGGAGCGCGTCGACGTATCTCAACCTTGTGTCTAGGATCATCAGGTAGCTTTTGGTGGTCCAAGAAGTCAATGATAGGTTGACGCCAGTCATCTTCATCAGCTGTGTAGACGCATATCATGTTTGTTGCATCTACATTTTCTTCTTCTTCAAGCAATGACACTGCCCAACGATTGCAGACTGGAACTTGCATGGGCACTTCTGCCCCCAGTGCCAAAGTGGCTGCAAGGTTAGCAAGCGCGTCAGCCAACTTATTGGCACTCCTCAGTACATGGCCAATATTGATGGAGTCAAGTTGATTAAGCAATTGTAACGCCTGTCGATGGTAGGGAATCAGATCCTCTGTTTTTATTTCATATTTATCAAGGACTTGGTTTATCACCAGTTGAGAGTCCCCATATATGTCCATATCCCTAACACCTATTTCGATTGCCATTTGAAGCCCAAGTATGAGAGCTTGGTATTCCGCCACATTATTTGAACACAACTGAGTGAGTGTGAATGAGTATGGCATGCCATGATTTTGTGAAGATATGAATACAACTCCAGCTCCAGCTTCATCCCGTCTTGTAGCACCGTCGAAGTACTTCTGCCAAGGAGGTAGAACATCCACATAGAATATTTCTTCACCAGGTAGATCATCTGAAAGTTCTCATTCTGCTGGGACTGGATGATCAGCAAAGAAGTCGACAATAGCTTGACCCTTCATAGCCTTTTGAGGCACAAACACTAGGTCATATTGCTTAAGTAGTACTGCCCACTTCGCAAGTCTACCTGATAAGACAAGTCTGAAAAGTATGTATTTGATGAGGTCAGCTTTTGAGACTACATGTATAGTATGTGCTTGCATGTAGTGTCTCAACTTCTGGATGGCAAAGACCAATGCAAGACATATTTTCTCAATTGGAGAGTGTAAACCATAAAATTTAAAACAAAAATAATAATATGGAAAACAAGAATTTATTTTATAACTGAAAGATTGAAGGTTACAATTTCCGTCACTCTCTTGATTCCATCCTGAAGGGCTAGAGTTTTGATAGTACTACGAGGGTCTTATCGACTTAATCTTGTAAGGAGATGATGGAGTCTTTTTGTGACTTATTCCATCATACCTACAATTTGGTAGTAGGAGGATGGGGTCTTTTGACTTGTTCCATCTGCTTTCTTCTAACCCTAAACACAAACTCTATATTTATAGTTGTAGTATCTTAGAGGGCAAGAAAAATATATAATAATATTCTATATTATCTTAAGATATTATCACAATCTTTTGATAATTATCTCCTAAATACTAAATATACTATATAATAAATAGATACCAAAATATAAAATTTTGGTGTCTACAACGTTATCCAGGGAAATTACGTACTTTTTAATTTATTTTTTCTAGTAACCTTTGTGTTGTCTTCGACTCTTCTCCGAAGCTAAGGAAACCGTATGCATGGCGCGAATTAATTCGGAAGCACTCACATCTAGGAAATCAATTTAATGTCGAGCATTATAGAGGGAAAACACCCATTACTTCACTGTGACTTTTATTTAGACAAAATATGGTAGTTATTATCATAAAATACCAGGTCACCCAAAATAATATAGTTTAGATAAGTACAAGGGTTTGCAGGTGACAATGTGATGGTCTTACTCTTAGGGCTCCAGTTTGAGCTCGAGCTAGCTTAGTTTGACTTAATATGAGTTGACCCAAAAAGCTAAACAAGATATCGCAAGCTCGTTTGGCTTGTTTTATTTGTTAGTACTCCCTTCAAATCATATTGATGTTTCTATTTTATTAAAATATAAGTGTGAACATAAAAAAAAAAAGGGGGAGTATTATTTTTAATAATTTTGGATCATACTAATTATTGTATATTATACTCTCTAAGTTTTTTTTTGGTATTATTGTGGTATAATTGTTATATACACGTACGTTTTTTTTCCATTTTGGCTAGCTAGCTTCTTAAAAGTGACAAAATTTAAATAATATAATGACAAGTTACGCTCGAGTTTCAATTTTCAAAACTCCAAAAACAAAGTCAATCGGAGTTTGGCCTAAATTTGTCAATCTAAAGGTTGTTAGAGCTTGAGCTAAAATCGATCTGATTAGTACATTCCTAATTAACATCAAGCTCTAAGGAAAAAGTGTTCTAAAAATGCTCGTGTATACATCTCGACCTTGGAGACTTGTACCTAGCCGTACTCATATCGGCTTGACTTAGTTACAACCCTAGATTAAAGTATTTTTCGATATTTAATCTTTTACTTTATTTTGGTGCACAAATTTTAAAATGACACATTCTCATCTAAGAATAAGACGAGACGATCCGTCTTAAGCTTAAGACGGGTCAACCCCCCTTACAAAGTCACAAAGAGCAAGTGAAACGATCCGTACACGTTAGTGTTGACACTACATAGTCGATTCCATCGATTCTTACCATGACACAGACATATAGACATATAGTATGTGAACAAAGATTTGGTAGAAACAAATAAATGTGGGAAATAATTAATTGATCCAAAATTCAAAAACGTTTGTTTTTTATAAAAGTAAAATAAGATAGTAGTAGTAAATAGTACTCCATATGACAAGTATAAATAAATTAGTAGCCAGAGGAACATAGAGCATGCACGTTCATCCTGGCATGCATTGCTTTAAATAATTAAGACTGCATAGTAAAAAGGTGTCGATTTCGTCAGTTCCAAATTGCTACTCCTACTAATATGCACCTCGATCTATTACTCTTACAAGACAACAATGTATCTGTGCAGCTATAGTGGTACGTGAATGAGTAGTTAATGTGTATATGTAAGCATCAAATTCAGGTCTAGTGTACTAATGGTACTATATCTCTAGTCATCTTGATAAGACATCATCAACCACTAGTTGGCTCGAACAACTTAATAAAAGTAGTAATTGGTTGAACACCAAATATGTCCGCTTGCTTCTGATCGTCACAAGCTTTGACCACTCACCATCCTATTTCTCGCTTGTTATTATAGATGTGAGATGTTACAAGCTTATGACTGTTACAAAGGAGAATGTGCTGGTTAAAATGGTTTCATATACATAGTTAATAATCATTTTTTTTGTAAGGAGTATCCCTTAGACCCTTATCGACAGTTGGCGCAGTCCTTTTCGAGGTACTGATAGCAAATAATCACATTATTGTATATTTCTTCAATACACTTCAAATTCTATGGGCATATATTTTTTTTTTAAGATTGACCTCGAATACAAGAAAAAACTTGTATATGAAATTATAGTCAATGATTGAAGTATAATTTTATTTGGTTAGGAGTATCCCTTTGAGATTTGTACTAACATATGAGCAAGTTTCATAAATCATGTGATTATTGTTAGAGTATAAAGTCGATCTTGGGACTCAAATTATCAGCTTAACCTTTTGATTGAGATAATTTCGTGACATGATATCAGAGTCTATGTGACCAAAAGGTCACAAGTTCGAATCCTACCCCCCTCAAATCTAAAGTGGAAAATTAACACTAGGTATGGGACGACATGCAGTTGCATCCATGCATACTTCAAGCCCAATGGGCATTCGAGTGAGGGGTGTGTTTGAGTATAAAATCGATCTTGGGACTTCAATCATCAGCTTAAGCTTTTGGTTGATGAGATGGTTTCTTGACAATTATGATTTAGTAGCGTCAAACTAGAGTTGTCAATTGTGTATTTGTAATTAATAAATTACCAAATATTCCATTCAAATATGGAAAAAACATATCAATACTATTTTTTACATTTATTGATGAATATAGTATACTTATTATTAAGGGTAATTTGATAGCTTATATCTTGAATAATTCATTTTTTTCAAATGATTGTATACCTAACTAACTTTCTTTAAAATATTATATCCAAAATACCCTTTTCTTATACACTTGAAACTAAATCAGAACTGTAACACCCCCACTTACCCAGCAGTTTTTGGCAAGACCTTTCCAGGTAAGTTGGGATACTGGGGTGTTTCCATCTCGATTTCCCGAGATATTACATATCAAATAAGCAATCTTAAAAAAAATTAAGTAATTTATTAAATAAGAAGATTACAAGACAATACCAATCCAAATGAGTTAATCTGACACCGACAAAAATATAAAATGTTTTTGTTTATCTCATGATACTAGGACACCACTAGCCATCTGTATTCGTGCCCACGCCCTTAACATGTCAAACATATAAGCATCTATGCCTGATAAACACCTATTCATCATTTGCCGGAAATATCGAATAAATCATGATAGTTTAGAGAAAACAATACAAGAATCAGTCTCACATACACAACCAACATCAACCAATGCCACAATACAAAGTCCAACGATGCCAGCAACAAACGCATCACAAGCCACCCATCAACACCACCACCATCATCGTCCACCGAGGTGTCATCAACTAGCATACCGCCACATACACATCACAACAGGGTACATATCCTATAAGGTTACCCCAAAGTACTTAGACAATACACCATGTGCGCACGTCCTCCATGCCAGGACCAATATGAGGAGCGACCCCAGAGACGGTGATCCCACCACCGCTCCGTTAAGTCACACAACCTCCAAACACCCTTCAAACTTCATAGTAACCACAACACATACATATCATTACAAAATATCAATCAAATGCATACATGAAGAATTGAGTAGGGTAACCCCATCTTAACAAATTCGGATTATCACAAGCAAGGACAAGGAATCGCACTAAAATTCTTGTTCTACAAAATCACTCCCTAGCTACACAATTATAATAATATAATTATTACTCATCCCCAATTGATAATCCAACATAACTATTATAATTATCCCATATCTCAAATCCTAATTAACATGCTAAACAATTAGTAAGGAATTTGAGACTAACAATACTTACCGATTACGAGATAAAGACTAGCTAGATCGATCTACCGATAAGAATCACCAATAAGTGAGTTAAAATGGGAGTACGGGTTATTAGAGTGTGTTAAGGGTTTGCGAATGACAAAATGAAATGCTTACGCTAACCTTAGATTAATCTCAAAGAAATGATAATAAAACCTTTCAAAAACTCGTCTGAACCGGGTCCGCTCGGTCGAGTATTACTCGACCGAGTAGCCTCACTCGACGGAGTGACCGATTTACTTAGTCGACTGACCACAAACAGAATCAAACCTAAACTCAATCCAGCGTCCACTCGAACTAGTAATCATCCACTCGACCGAGTGGCCTTATAAAATAAGGAGTGTTACAAGAACTCCAGTGGAAAAAATCACATGACTCCGGTGAAATTCAATTTTCAAAGTTAAATGTGGTATTTGTTTCCATGTTTAGTACCCTTCATTCTGTTTATACTCCTTACTTGCAACTTCATTAATTGTTCTTCGAGAAATTCTTATTTCAGACGGACCAATTAAGTATAAAAAATAAGACGAGATTTTTTTTACCATTTTATGGTCAATTGTAACTACAAATCTACAATGGTTTAGCTAGTGTTACCACTTATGGTAACTTGTTTTCCAAAAATGTTCACATTTTACTGTAAAATGATGACATTTTACTGAGAAAAAGGATTTTACATCGGATGTACTACCTCATACCTAATTTGAATTTGAGTATATGTGTATTTTTTTTTTGAGCATTTTAAAGCTTCTAAGTTACATTTTAAATGTTATATATGATGTTTTTGAGTTATATTGTAATTTTTTTGAGTTTAATGTTCAAATGAGCTAACTCAAAAACTTGATAGTAAAGCTCATAAGTTTTTAATACGAAACTCAAAAACTTTATTACAAAGCTCAAAAACTTTGCTATATGTTGTAGTACATCAGATGTACAATCCACTTATTGCATTTTACTGGCCATTTTACTGTAAAATGGTCTCAAAATCTCGTCTTATTATTTCAAACGAAAATGACATGTCTTTAGGGAGACCAAGTGTTATTAATCTTTATTTTCCATTTACTTATTTCCAAACTTAATTCTTTTCAATTTTGATCTTCTTATCACAACTACAACTTATTGATGTAACTTTTATGTCACAAAAAAAAAAACTACAACTTATTGAGGTAACTTTTTTACATTTATTCTTTTATTTTTATTTCATATTGAGTTCTTTTCAAAGTATTTGAATTTTTGCTTAATTTATGTATAGAACCTTAATTAAGTTAGAGTTTATTTCAATTTAGGCGAAAAATGTTGGTGTGACGAATCACAGAATAAATGCTAGCAAAATGTTATCAACCAATTGGTAATGGAGAAGAAAATATTGAAACTTGAGAATAATATCCTAAAAGCGAAAACTACACATATGAAGGAATTAACAAATAAAGAAATTTAATTTAAGGATGAGATTGAGATGTTGAAAGAGGATGGAAATGGATTGACAATCAAGTTGAAGGAGAATGGGCATGTGCGAACTACCTTGATTGCTTGCTTTTAGATGATGATTTAGGGTTTTGATGCTATTAATTTAGGGGTTTTCAAAGATCTAGAGAGTGTTTAATTGGTTCATATAATATAAGTATATAAGTATGAGGTATGAGTATAGAATGAGTCAAACTCATATTTAAGGGGCCGCTTGGTTGAGGGTTTACAGGAAAGAGAAAGGGAATCACAACCCTCCACTCCCTTTGTTGTTGTTTGTTAGCTCATTTTTCTCATTCCCTTTCCCCTCTTCATTCCCCTCTTTATCCCCAAATTACTCTAATTTCAACCCCCCACCCCTTCTAAGGTATGTATTTTCTTGCCCTACCTTACCCCACCACACTTAAATACCACCCTAGGCACCACCCTATCCCGCCACCAGGCCCACCACCACAGTCTACGACACCACCACTGCCAATGTCTCACCTCCGCCAGTGATGCTCCCCCGGCTCCTTGTCGGCGCTCCTCCGTGCCCTCTCGCCGGTGACGCTGCTCCATCTCGCCGGCGACGACCCTAGAACACCACGACCCAACCTATTCCCGAAATCCCTCACCTACCAAATGACCAAAACACCAAATTTTGAGGGGTGAGGGGAGGGATAGCAGAAGTGGATTGGGGGTTTTAGGGTAGTGTAGGAGGGGGCGAAGGTGCGTGGGAGGAGGGGACGACAATGGTGGCACCGGCGACTGAAGTGCGTGGGTCCTGGTGGCGGCGGCAGTGGTATAGCATGATGTTGGTGGCGGTGGCTGTGAGTTTTGATGGTATTTGATGGCGGTTGTTGGTTTACATGGTGGATTGGTTATTTTCATCATCTATTAAATTTTACAAACCAAACAAGCATTCTCATCAAAGGGAATCCATTTTCTTTCCTTTCCTTTCCCTTTCTAATACCCTTTCCCTTTCCCTTCGGCGAACCAAACGCTTAGTGTTTGTTTGGAAAAGTAAGGGTTTTATATCCATACCTTAAATCTTGTTTTAGAATATGGGTTTTTCATACCTAAGTAGGGGTGGCTTTTGGGTATGAGTTGATACCCATGGGTATCAAAGTACGATGAACAATATGTGAAAATAAATAATTGTGGCTACTATAATTATACATGAATTATTTTATACTTCCTTCATTCTAATCATTTCTTTATCTTTGTTGACTATATGTGAGTTATATTTTAATCAAATGTAAAGAAATGATTGGAATGGAGGAAATATATTTGTTTGATTAAATCTTTATTTAAATCATTGTATTTTATAGATTTTCAATTTTAGTTAAGGTTTCAAGCAATCCCATATCACTCATAATTGAACCAAGCATAAGGTATGCAAAACCAAGTTCCAACCTCATACTGCCTAGGTATGAGGTTGGTTTCAAATCTCATACCTTCTCACGAAACAAACGCCCCTTGTGTTTAGATTTGGTGTTAGAGTATAAATGGCATAATATGAATTGAAAAGTGTGATTCTGAACACACTTGTTT
Organism: Heliosperma pusillum; assembly: GCA_022085475.1. Classification (NCBI taxonomy): domain Eukaryota; kingdom Viridiplantae; phylum Streptophyta; class Magnoliopsida; order Caryophyllales; family Caryophyllaceae; genus Heliosperma; species Heliosperma pusillum. The sequence goes on from JAIUZE010000748.1 coordinate 45,627, forward strand.
AATATATGGGCAAAACGGCCAGTTCTCTTATTTCCACCGAAATTCTGATTTGGTATCAAGTACAGTATATAAGAAAACATTATTCTAGTTATAAGATTTTTTTAAAAGATTCTTATGTATAAGATTTGATAAAATGTGTTATTCAAGATATAAGCTATCAAATTATCCTATTATAAATGAGATAATAGAAAAAACAAAAAGAGTAGAAAATATGTACCGCTATTTCTAATATGCGTTTTTGTTTCTCGTGATAGAAAACACATACATAAGCTTTTGGAGATTTGAAGGAAGTATATATTTGTATGTTGCTTAATTAGTTTGTCTTTACACATTACCTAAATTCACTTATCGTGATTCTTGATTCAAAAGTACTTAAATATTAATCTCTATATATTCCGAGTATTGTATAGCTTTTTAATATCTTTGCCAATTCACAAAACTTTTTTAAAAATTTCTTATTGAATACTATTTGTATTGAACTTATTAATACAACATCTATCCTAGATGTTTATTTATAAAAAAACAGATAGTCTTCTTTAAGACGGATCATGTTCCTCTCAGAAAGAGTTAGTGGAGGAAAAGTGGAGGGTCTATTTGCCACCCACTTACACCCCTACTTACCTTTTGTGAGAAAGATTTGATCCGCCTTAAGATTAAGACGGGTCGATCCGTCTTAAATGTGGAGGAAAATAAGGGAAATAATAATGGGTGGATCATGTCGGTACTATGTTGAAAAACACCTAACATAAATACAAAGGTCCCATACTCTGCATATGTTCACGTGCCCTGCTATCTCTCTGCCCTTAATTTCACCACCATTCATCACACTCATCAGTCATCACCATCAACTTCTTCTTCCATTGCATTGGATTCTTACAAATCTTATGCACTTACATAAAATCGCACACCAACACCCTCCATATGTAGGACACCCCCTTATTTAAATCCCATCTTATTAGGTTCTTACTTTAGCTTGGGCATGTTCAATTCTTCATAAAAGACAACTCCTTGATGGACCGAAATTTGGAAATTATTATTATCGCAACTATTTGGATCGTCGAATTTCAAAAGATAAATTTAAACGGGATATCTGAAACGATTAAATTTCAAGAAATTTGGTTAATTTGAAAAAAAGTTACAATATTATGTGTCAACGCTGGATACCTTTAGGGAACTTTATAAAACAGATTTATACACAATTTAGACCTATACATATTACAAATTAACCTAAATCTTAACTAAAACAAACGTGAATTATCTTAATTTGAAGTGATTAATTCAAAAATTATATGCAAACATAAATCTATAATAACACGATAAAAAAACACATAATGTGAATCGTATCGTATAAGATAAAAAAGCCATCTAAATTGACTACACCCCTAATAACATGTTTGTCATGTCAATATTGTCTAGTATCTACCCATACTATTAAGTATTGACCCACAAGTCTACAACCCCCCCTCATAAAGAGAAGTGGGCTTGTAAATTTTTTGGTGTTTTATTATAACACACTACTACTACACTACACTATACTAGACACTAGGGAGGTTTATTTATGATCAAAAGATGTTTGATGAAATGCCAGATCAATTCTATCAATTTTTAGCAGCAACATCAAGAACAACAAATAACATTACTACTACTACTACTTCTACTTCTACTACTCCTACAACTATTGCATCAATTCCTCTCTCTTTTTCTCTTCACAATCCCAATTTCCCACATCAACAACAACAACAACAAGAAGCTAGTTTTGATGCTTCTTATTTTATTCCACTGCACCAACAACCTAAGCAACAAGTTCTTGCACCAACTGGGTTGCCTACTGTTTTACCCGAACCCGTCTTGCCGTGGTCGAATGAGGAGGTTCTTGCCTTGCTTAAGATCAGATCTGCCATGGATAATCCTTGGTTTCCTGCTGAATTTACTTGGGAAAATGTCTCTAGGTATAATTCTCCTGACAAAGTTATCATTTTTAATGTTGCATTTTATAGTTTAGTGTCGATTATGAAAAGGATAAGACTGTGTACAGTTAATTAACATTAAAAACTAATGTTATAAGGGTAAAACTGCGTACAGTCGTAAACCAGCATGTATAAACTAAGTTATAATGAAATAAGACTCGGTACTATCGGGTGACGTCATCTCATTTTCCGATAATGATTAGCTTAGAATTGGTCAAATTTTGTAGGTAGACCTACACATTGGTCAATATCATAGGTGCATAGGGCTAATCATGTGCTAATCTTTAAATTTCTGTCATTTTCTGTAGTATGTCTGAAAAGGTGTTGATAAATTATTGGTTGACTACTGTAGAAATTTTAATGGAGAAATGAAATAAATGGTCCATGTTTATTTGTTTATTTTTGGTTGGAGCAGAAAGCTAGGAGAGGTTGGATTCAAAAGGAGTGCTGAGAGTTGCAAGGAGAAGTTTGAGGAGGAAACTAGAAGTTTTAACAACATTGTTATTAATAATTGTAGTAGTAATAACAAGAATAATAATAATAACAATAATAATAGTAATAATAATAGTGTCATTAGCCAAAATTATAGGCTTTTTGGTGAGCTTGAAGAGCTATATAGTAATACTAATAATAATAATAATAATGATAAGGGTAATGTAATTATTAATGATCACAATCATCAAGAGCAAAATTCTGCTAATCAGCTAGAAGATCAGCTTAATGAATGCGCGGCGGATGCAAGTAATGAGAATGATAAGGGTGAAATACAAGAAAATGTAGAAAAGATGGGAGAAGAGAACTCGGGAAATGGTGAGACGGGTGTACGAGACGAGGACGATTTGGAAGAAGATGAAGATAGTGAGAAGACTGAGGAAAATAGTAAGGAGGGGAGGAAGAGAAAAAGACATAAGAAGTTTGAGTTGTTTAAAGGGTTTTGTGAGAAAATTGTGAATAAAATGATGGTAAAGCAAGAGGAATTTCATTGCAAGATATTACAAAATATGGTTAAAAGAGATGAGGATAAGAATTCAAGAGAAGAGGCTTGGAAGAAACAAGAGATTGATAGGATTACTAAAGAGTTGGAAGTTAGGGCACATGAACAAGCTATTGTTGGTGATAGAGAAGCAAAGATACTTGGCTTCTTAAAGAAGTTCTCATCATCATCATCATCAACACCAAACAATTTGAGTGGAAATGTTAGGATCAAGGTACCAAATACTACTACAACTTCTACTACTACATTGTCTACTTCATCAATTTTTTTGAGTCAAGATTCTATTAGTGCAACAACCCATGATCAAAATTCTATATCTAATTTGGTGATCCAACAAAAATGCAACTTACATAATTATAGTACTTCATTATCAAAGGATAATCTAGCTCCTCAAAGTCTTACTAGATTGGAGAATCGAGGATTAGGATTGCCGGTGTCATCATCATCCATGAACCAATGCTCCCAAAACCCTAGTCATGTCATCACTTCTAGTGAGAATGATTTATCGAATAGGTTAACTTCGGTTTCAACTACCCATAAATCATTTTCACCGCCCAATCATACCAGCACTGATGCAACGGGTCAGGTCATAGACCTTAAGTCCTCGGACAACCATACCGGAGGCTTGACACATGAAAATGTTAAGGATGATACCGGAAGAAGATGGCCAAGAGATGAAGTGTTAGCATTGATTAACATAAGGTGTAGTCTATTCAACAACAATGGTGATCACCACCTCGATAAGGAAAGCCTCTCAAAGGGTCCTTTATGGGAAAGAATCTCGCAAAAGATGATGGAGTTAGGTTACAAGAGAAGCTCAAAGAGGTGCAAAGAGAAATGGGAGAACATAAACAAGTATTTTAGAAAAACAAAGGACTTGAACAAGAAAAGGTCAATTGACTCAAGGACTTGTCCTTATTTTCACCAATTAAGCCATTTATACAACCAAGGTGCTCCACTTCATGGTCAATCGGATCGCTCGGTTAGCGCCATTGACTCGCCGGGCAACCAGTCAATGGCGTTTTCAGGTGCTCAAGGTGGGTCTAGTACTTAAAATGGTGCAACTACATACGTCTACTGTGCATGGTAATGAAGGTAGTGTGGTCCAAGTCTCAGCTGCGTTCGGTTTTGAATTTTAAATTATAGCTGAACAGGTTAATAGATGGTGACATGGTTTTGTGTTCTTTATATCAACTTCTTACCTTTTGTTACGTGGTAGACATTATTAATTAATCCCAGTACATGGTTTTATCTTAAGGTAAAGAAATACGGGTTAAGTTTTGTATAATTTAGTATCATGTCTCGACATTAATTAATAAATCATTTCGTTTTGGGCTAATCTAAACAGGTACCAAATAATGATCTACTTCCTCATTTTAAGTCGATCATGTTCATGAGTTTGTTCAGAATTCCACTTGGATAATTTAAAACAAAAATGTATGAAATACTAAAAAAATGATGTATTACTTCAATAATGTACGTTTTGCCGAGACTTGCGACTTGCGACTTATGAACTCTCCTCACTAAGCTTCCTCGCCCAATTAAGTCTGCTACATTGTTTACCAGAAAACGTAAGAGCAGTGTACCTACGGGCCAGCTAATCTTATTGCTCAACATCGATGTACCAAGCGCATCGAAATCTACATCACTTTATTTGATAAACTTGGAAAAAATTTAAGAGACCCAAACGAGCAATGCAATATGATAAACTCGGAAATTAAAACTTCGATATCCAGTGAAGACGAACAGCTCTGCTAAACTCCTTAACTTCACAGACTCACAAGTACGGAGTATGTTATCATTCCAAAATCAAAATGCGAGTTTCCCTTTTGTGTACGAGCTCCACTTTCTTGTAACTACTCTAGAGCTATCAAATGGCCCAGGTCCGCTAGCCCGACCAGGCCCAGTCCGATTTTTCATCGGGCTTGGGCCTTGACTTTTGGCCCGAAAAGCCCACGGCTCGAAGCCCATGGTCTGAATAAAATAATTGGGTCGGGTTTGGGCCGGCCTCAAGGCCCAAATTTTGGCTCGGCCCGACCCAAACATATGCAAAATTTAATAGATTTAATAAACCAACTGGAATCTACGGAGGAGTAGTAATTTATTTACCTGTATTATGACGAGCCTAAAATTTGAGCCTAAAGCACAAATATCAATTCACAGTAGAACTGCACAACACCGTAATGAGCATAATACTAAAGGTCGGAAGTACATTATGAGTTTTGTACAGCTGAAAATTGTGCACTTAATTAATCACAGGTCTATCCCTTTTGTCTTCTTTTCATCTCTAACTTCAAATAAATAATTTCTTGAGATGAGGGAAAAAATGTCATTTGTTTAAATTAGTAATATTTAAATAATATTATACATGCACATTTCACTAGTTTTTCATGTTACGTTACGTTCATTTGTTGAAAACTTGTCGTAACAATACTACATACATGCACATTTCACCAATGCATTTGTTAAACTACGTTCTTACTGCTTACATTGACAATACTCATCAAAACACATAATTTAGTATTAAATTTTTTTATGACAGAGTATCTAGTTATATAATGAGATTTCTAAAGTCATTTGAAAAGTGAATATTATAAGCCTGAATTGGCCTGAAGTCCGCATGGGCCGGGCTTGGGCCAATAAAATTGGCCCACACATATGGCCCGACCCGACCCGCACTCTTGGGCTTAATTTTATGCGACGGCCCGGCCCAAACCCGACCCGACCCGGCCCATGATCACCTCTAAACTACTCCTTCTATTCAAGATCAAACACAACATTTATCTTTTATATGTTTGTCAATGCACGAACGAATTGTAACGTAAATATCTCGAGTTTTAAATTATAAAAAAATATAAAAACTTGATAATCTTATTTTACTTATAAAGGCGAATCAAATAAGATCCCACATGACCATATTTTATCTTACATATTGCAAGGAATCGTAAATATTCTCTTTTCTCATTAATAATGTTAAAAAAAAATGTTATATTTGGACTTGAATGGAGGGAGTACAACTTTAACTATGGATCCACTATAAAGGTCATGTACACCTTTAAAATGGTCAAAATATGTTCAATAAAACGATTTTTCTAAATTATGTTAAAGAAAACTTAAATAAAAGTTTAACAGTAAATTAGCATTGGAAAATGAAAAGTGTTATAATTTTAATTTTTTATGATATTTGTTGTTAAACTTTCCATTTAAATCTTATTAACGTGTACCCTTAAGTATAGTTTAGAATACCCGTAAATAAAAGTCTTTTTTACCCAAAAAAAACTCAATATTTTATATGACCAACCAAATCTATATTGATCGATCACTCATCATAAAATAACAAGCTACTGTATTAAACTACTTCACAATTGTATAACTTATAATATACTTTCTCGGTTTCTTTTTATTTGTCGCTTTAGAACGGAGCACAAAAATTAGGAAATCTTTGAAAATAGATATTTTACTAATTATGTATAATCAATGTACCAAAAAAAAACTAATTATGTAAATATAATCAATGATCTTCGAAAAGAAGTATAATACGAGTATTATTTTTCAGCAATCAAATTGTTAATCAGATGGTACCTCTTTTTCATAATTACTGAGTGTCGTGAAAATAAGAGAAAGATGTTATACATAGAGGTGTTCTTGGTCCAGGTCCAGATTAATCCGGATCAAACTCTCTAGATCGAAAATCAAATAAGGATTTAATGGTGGACCGTACCGGGGATATCATATTAATATTGATGCGGACCGGTACGAACCACAAAACCGTATGTACCAGACCAGACCGGGCCAAATGGACCATATGATTGTCATGGACATAGTGTAATATTTTAAATTAGACCTCAAGAAGTCCGTAACTATCAAAATAAGCAATATTATATTTTTATTAGGTTTAAGTACATAATTAAATATATCTTATAATACTTGTAAACACAATAGGACATAAAACCAATAATATTACAAATTTAAAGGTTCTTTTGGCATATAAGTTCGGTCCATGGTACGGTCGGCGCTACATTTGGTTTGGTCCCGGACATAATCGAAGAACAAACTAAAGTAAATAGGTGGAATGTGGACATACCAAATAAAATATGTTCCGATTTGGTCCGGACCAAATGACTCGGTCCGATCTAGTCTTTGATCCAGACCACTGAATAAACACCCCGTTATACATAAAAAATTGTAAAACGACAAAAAAAAAATAAAATAATAATTTGTTCTATAATGACAAATAAAAAAACAAAGGACAAGGAAATTCAAATGAACCCTCGTGCATAGTTAAACAAGGTCAATGTATTGCAACCTAATAACAAGCTAATAGAAAGAAAAAAAAGCCAGTCCGTCTTGAAGGGGGTTTCAATAGGTTCTTGAAACCGGGATCCATAACGTAAAAGGGCCTCAAAATACTTGATCTCTTAGTCACTATTAGTCTATTGATATCTTACTACTTACTAGTATAGATCCCGCGCAATGCATGCGCGGTATCTATAGAATTTTTATCTTATAAGCTATTATTTAATATCTATACATTTAAAATAAGGACCTTGCTCATTAATATTTAATATATCACTCCATTGTTTTTTTATATGAAACAAAAAAATTGAAAGAGAAAACTAATCAAAGATAATTGAGTAATGTTATGAAATGTGTTTTTTTTTATGAAATTTTTTTTCTTTTACCATAAAACTAAAGATTTCATTGTATAATTTTTCTACAATTATTATGCTGATTATTTTTGTCACGAAACTAATAGTAAGTATATGTCAAGCTATTATTTAAAGTAATAATTATTGTATTAATTGAAAAATTAATAAAAATATTATTTTATTATAGTGACAAAATAATACCAATTTTATTTTATTATAATGAAAAATCATAAATTTGAATTTAATAAAATTATTCTAGTTCATATATAAGATTATATTTTAAGGAAAAAATAAAAATGTAATGAAAGAAAGTTTAATTTGTTTCCTTATTAATCTAGATTCTTTTTGGAGGGAAAACTAAGAGAATTTCTTATTCTCTTAGTAGTATGGAGATAAAAAATTGAAATTGCTTTGAACGAATTATATGATATACAATTCGTTCCTTGCATTTCAGAGCCTCATTTTGGCATTTAGAACAAGGTCTCTCACACCCACTAGAGTTAGATGACCTTGAACCAGACTATTGCTTTAGTACCTTTTTAGCTATATTCTTGCTTGTGATGATCACAAACTCAAAAGCTTGATGTAACGTCTCATAACCCCTTTCTTTTTTAACATTATATAAAGCGGTTGTGAGATAGTACATCAGAAGCTTGTGACCAACATATGAGAGAATTTGGGATACTTTAAGAGCTCTAGGTTACTACCTTTCTTTATGAACTCAAATTGTTCACTTAAACAGATAATGGTTCAAATAGCTATTGTTTTTATTAATTAATAAATCTACTTTGACTCTTTATAAAGTAACTAACCGGAAAAAAAAAACTTAGGATTAAGTTGATATAACAAATTTCCCTACATGTACTTAATTTATATTCACGGCCGAGGATTTTATAGAAAGCAAAAGTTGCATTGACAGTCGTCGATGGTGGAGCCCGGGTTTGTCATCAGAAGAGATAAGTTACTAATAAAATAATAAGCTAAATCAAAACAAAAACATAATAACTAACCATCATAAATTTTAAAGAAATTACAGTGTTTCGAAATGATCAATTCTAAATTTTAGTGGACTTATTTCAAATAAATTTAATTACATGATATTATCTCAATTCTTCTCAAGAAACCTATAATTTCAAACCAAACAAATGAAAACTCGAATCGATTCTAAATCCACTTACCTCAATGATATCATCTCATCTTCTTAGCCATTATATTCTATCTTAGCTAACAAACGAGTTAGTTCTATTCTTGAACGTGAACATAACATAACTAAATATTAATGTTATTGATTACAGTCTCCAATCTCCTTATAAAAAAAATCAATACAATACAAAAAATAGATGAACGAGAGTGAGACAATTAAATAAAAATGAAAAAACATGAAAGAAATCGGGAAAGAAATCGAATATTCCAACAAGCGGAGTGATATAAGAAAAAATATTATTGTGAACAATTACTCAAATATTTTTAAAAAAAAAGCCATATGAAAGTCGACAAAAATCTATAAAATCAGATCTCCACTCCGAAAATTAGCAATAATTACAACCGTAGAAAAAAATAGAAGAACAAAAAATAAACTAAAAGATTTAATTAAAACACTATCTATGAAGTAAAAAATAGCAAAATCGTAAAAAAAAGAAGAAAAAAATAGTTTATGGAACGGAAAATAAATGAAGGACAAGAAACGGAAAGTAATAATTACAAAATCAACAATATATATATTAATAATTAAAGTCCAAAAGTTTCTTTATCAAAAATAATTTGGAGTTTTGAAGAATAAAACCACATTAGAAAAAATAAGAGTATTGCTTAATGAATTAACAGATTTATTAAATAAAATTTCTTTAAAAAACATGCAATCATTTAAATTGAATATATTTCAATATTCCGTATTTCACAATTTTTGTATGAATTCTTAGATCAATGGAATTGTTTTTAAATAAACGAAAAAAGATAAAACATTTAATTGTAACATAGTTAATGAGATAAACACACAAAGAACATTAACTCTAAAACACATACATGGCTCTAAATTAATTTTTTCATTGAAATAGTTGAGTTCACGAGGATCTAAATATCTAATAATAGAAATGAAGACATAAATTCGGTCGGAGCAACGCATGACAATTAGACTATGAGAGATTGTGTAGCTTTATAAGGGATTTTGAGGGAGACGGAGTAGTAAGGCTTTGGATATGAGCCTACGAAGGAGTGAGGCCATGGATTGATTTTTTTGCTGGGTACAAGGCAGTCGTTGGGGTTGGGAGATGGAGTAGCTAGGTTTAGAAATCAATATATATATATATATAAAACAGGCTTTTTTCGAGCAATTCTATTGGTTCACATCATTTTTTTCAGTTTTTGGAAAAGTATATTATAAGATCTTACAAGATAAAGAAAAGATATTATGCAATATTTTTAATATTACAGCTATTATTTACGTAAGAAAATGTTTGATTATCAATCTAGCAAAAAATTATAATGCAAAACATTTCAAAACTTACATATTTGGATTCGTGGCGAAAAATGCTTTCATTGGAGTATAAATTTTGTATTATTTGCTACCAATTTTTTTTATAATATAACACAATTAGAGTATACACATGCGAAAATTAAATAAATGACTTTTAAAATAATTTTTATTATTCTAATATTAATATAATAGTTTAGTAAAGGTTAAGAAATAATTATTTAGTATGTTATTTGTCCGATATTGAAAAATATTATAGATGTGGTGAATATAGCACATATAAGTAATAGAATTGTCCCACATTGAAAAAATATCATAAGCTATGATGATTATATGATTATAAATAGCAGTCATCTTTGGAACTTAGATAGGTATCAACCCAAAATCTTTTGAGTCTCTTAAGTATTGTCTTAGAGACCTCTTAAATATTTATATCATTATCTCCAAAATAGTAAAATTTACATCATCATAAAACAATTTAGAAAAATATCATAAATATTATCTAAAAGACCGGGTAAAAGTTTTTATATAAAAATTATAAACATCACTTAAATATAATATATGAAATGTATATTGAAATAATTAAAACATTTCGACACTTACATATTTGGATTTTTAGCGAAAAATGCTTTCATTGGAGTATAAATTTTATATTTTTTTGAGTCTCTTAAGTATTCTCTTAGATAGCTCTTATGAGTTTGTATTAAAATTTAATTTAAGAAACTATCGATGATGTACTACTTATATTGGTATAGTATGTTATTTGACCCATAATGGAAAATAATGTAAGCGTGGTGAATATACTATATATAAAAAGAAAAATAGTCCGACATCGAAGAATTAGCATAAGTTAGGGTGACCCTATAATTATAAATAGAAGTCATTTTTGAAACTTATGAGCATGTAAAAGGCTTGATTAATTTCGAGCAAACAGCTACTACTCATGCAGCTATAAATGGTTTCATTTGACATCTTCCGACGATAAGATTATCCATTCCCACATATATTGTAGCCACTACTGACTACTCCATACTCCATAAACATTTTTTCTTGGTGGGCATTTTTTTCTGACATTTCAGTGTATATTGATGGATCACACTACACCAATAAAACAATTACAATTCTCTTTTAATCCCCAAATTGCTACACCATTAAGATCATTATTCATAAGTTCATAACAATTGAACAAAGTACAACCCAGTTGAATTATGCTAATAATACAACCAAAATCATGCATAAAAAATGTACCAATATTAATATGATTGACCAGTTTGAATGAAACATCAATATGATTTCTAACAAAATGTACCAATATTAATATGATTGACCAGTTTGAATAAAACATCAATATGATTAACAAAATGTACCAAAATTATGAAACCAGGTAAGATCATTTTAAACAAATAACTCATATAAGTTTATCATGCGACAATAAGTCGGTGCAGCAAATTAATATTACGATTTCATCAACCCAATAATAACATGGGTTTTGCTGCTACCATTAGAGTATATATTCTAATATTATTTGCACATACTTGGTATAATTCTTAGTATGTTATTTGTCTCACACTGAAAAAATAATTTAGGTATGGTGAATATAATACCTATAAATAGTAGAATGGTCTCATATCGAAAAATTACACAAAGTAAGGTGATTTTATGATTAAAAGTATGAGTCTTTTGCGTATTGTCTATCAGAGTCCTTAAGAATATAATCGTACGTATATCAAAATCTTCATCAAAAATTAATTTAGGAAAATATTATAAATAATATCAATAAAACATTAATTATTTTATAAAAAATATGGTGTGTCACTTAGTAAGTTAGTATGATATTAAATAATACAATTGTCCCACATCATGTATTATTATCTCCACATTAGTTAAACTTACATCATTAAAATTAATAAAGTGAAAAATCTTTTAATTATTTAAATATACATTCCCTATATTATATTCAAGTGGTGTTTATAATTTTTCTATTAAAATTTTTACATTTCATTTCACATAAAAAATATTATAAAAATGAGTCATCGTCCTTTGAACTTAGATATCAACTAAAATTTTTTTGAATATCTTAAGTATTGTCTTACAGGGCTTTTAAAAGTTTGTATTATTACCTTCATCTTAATGGTGTATTACTTAATATGTTATTTGTCCCACATTGAAAAATAATGTAGGTGTGGTGAATAAATTACATATAAATAAAAGAATTGTCCCACATTGGAAAAATATCATAAACTGGGCTGATAATGTGATTATAAATAGAAATCGTCCTTGAAACTTAGATATCAACCTAAGATCATTTAAGTCTCTCGAAAATATTGTTTTAGAAAGCTCTTAAAATTTTGTATTAATTATGAAAAAAATATAAATAGATCCGTGGTAAAAAAAAAATAGGATATCATACTTGGTGTAATTCTTAGCATGTTATTTATCTCACATTGAAAAATAATATAGGTGTAATGAATATACTATCTATAAATAGTAGAATTGTCCCATATCAGACAATTACCATAACGTAGTGATCTCATGATTACAAATATGAGTCATATTAGGAACTTATGTATCAAACCAAAATCTTTTGAGTCTCTTAAGTATTGTCTTAGAGAGCTTAATTCTTAGGTTATTTGGATCATTTTTTTGGTGTTGTGAATGTATCAATAAAAACATATGTAAGCCTATTAAATGATGTGAATGGGAGGGTTATGTTAATATTTTTTGGGACATAATATAGATCAAACATAACATAAGTCTTGACAAAGTTGGTAAAATATGTTTAAATAGAATTACAATCAATATATCAATATTATTTTCTTAAAAATTATATTTATTATAGTCTTAATTCTTAAAATTTTTATCTTTATAAGTTAATTGTTATAGAAAATTTATGAAAATGACATTAATGTAGACCCGTGCATCGCACGGGCATGAAATCTAGTTAGAAATATTTTATGGATTTTTCTATATTGTGGTATGATGGGCACATGTAAATAAGGTTTATGTATAGCAACATAGGTTAGTTCTTATCATATCATTAAACTAGATTTCATGCCCGTGCGATGCATGGGTTTACGTTAATGTCATTTTCATAAATTTTCTATAACAATTAACTTATAAAGATAAAAATTTTAAGAATTAAGACTATAATAAATATAATTTTTAAGAAAATAATATTGATATATTGATTGTAATTCTATTTAAACATATTTTAACTTATTCTATTTTAAACATATGTTACCAACCTTATCGGGACTCAAGTTATATTTGATCTATATTATGACTCAAAAAATGATTCAAAGTACCTAAGAATTAAGCTCTTTAAGACAATGTTTTAGAAACTCAAAAGATTTTGGGTTGATCACCTCACCTTAGTATATTCGCCACACATATATTGTTTTTCAATGTGAGATATGTAACATACTAAGAATTACACAAAGTATATGCAAATAATATGAAATTCTATACTGTAATGATATCATTTTTTTTTACCACGAATCTAATTATATTATTTTCATAACTAATACAAAATTTTAAGAGCTCTCTAAAACAATACTTTCTCCGTCTTAATCATTTGATTGTCTTTGATTAAAATACTCCTAAAAAAGGCAAACAAATAAATGACCGGGACGAATGGAGTTTTTGAGAGACTTAAATGACTTTGGGTTCATCTCTAAGTTTCAAGGACGACTGTTATTTATAATCGCGTGATCATCCCAGCTTATGATATTTCTCGATGTGAGACAATTCTTCTATTTATACATAGTATATTCACCACACTTACATTACTTTTCAATGTGAGACAAATAACAAATTTGGTAGTTACCATTAAAATTATTATATATGATACTTTCCTGAATTAATTTTGATGATGTAAATTTCATTAAGGTAGAAATAATAATACAAACTTTTAAAATCTCTGAAAGATAATAGTTGAAAGATTCAAAAGATTTTGGGTGAATATCTAAGTTGAAAGATGACTCATTTTCACTATAGTTTTTGTGAATTGAATGTAAAAAATTTTATATACAAATTATAAACACCACTTGAATATAATATAGGAAATGTATATTGAGATAAATAAAATATTTTTCACTTTATTTTTTAATGATATTTCCTAAATTAATTTTTGATGATGTAAGTTTCACTAATGTGGATACAAATTTTTAAGAGCTCTCTAAGATAGTATTTAAGAGACTCAAAAGATTATGGGTTGATATCTAAGTTCCAAGGATGAATCTTATTTATAATTATAGGATCACCCTAGCTTATGATATTTTTCTGATATGGGACAATATACTATTTATACGTAATATATTTACCACACTTGTATTATATTTCAATGTGGGACAAATAACTTATTAAGTAGTACACCATCAAAATTATTACTTATATAGGATATTTTCTTAAATTTTCTAAATTAAGTTTGATTATGTAAATTTTACTATTGTGGAATTAATAATACAAAATTTTAAAGGTTCATTAAACCAATACTTAAGAGACTAAATGACTCCTATTTATAATCATGATTAGTATATATATTTTCTACAAATACATTATTTTTCAATGTGAGACTAATAACACATTAAGTAGTTTACCATCAAAATTATTATTTATGATAATTTTCTAAATTAATTTTTAATAATGTAAATTTAACTATTGTGACTATTATAATTCCATTTTGTTAAGAGCTCTCCAAAACAATAATTAAGAGACTTAAAAAATTGTAGGTTTATACCTAAGTTCAAGGATGACTCATATTTATAATCATAGGATCACCCTATGTTATAATAATTTTTCAATGTGGGACAATTTCCAATTTATAAGTAATATATTCACCACACATACATTATTCTTCAATGTGGGACTAATAACAAACTAAGTATTACACCATCTTTTTTCATATAATATTTATTTCTTAACTGTTACTAAACTGTTATATTAATATTAGAATAATAAAAAAATATTTTAAATGTCATTTATTAAATTTTTAAAGTCATTTATTAACATAACAATATAAAAAAATAGTTTAAAAGCTCGTGCGATGATCATATTTATGATCACTCCACTTTATGATAATTTTTTAATGTGGTACAAATTTTGATATTTATACGTAGTATAAATTCACAAGTCACGATACCTACATTGTTTTTTTCAATGTGGAACAAATAACACATTAAATAGTTTACCATCAAAATTATTATTTATGATACTTTTCTAAATTAATTTTTAATGATGTAAATTTCACTATAGTGAAAATTATAATACAACTTTTAAGAGTTTTGTAAGACAATATGTAAGAGGCTCAAAAAATTTTGGGTTGAAACTTTAGTTCCAAATATGATTCCTATTTGTAATCATAAGATCACCCATCTTATGATGATTTTCTGATCTGAGACAATTCTACTATGTATAGGTAATATATTCACAACTACATTATTTTTCAATGTATGACAAATAATATACTAAAAATTACACCAAATATGTTCAAATAATATGAGTTTCTATACTTTTCAGGGTTTTTTTTCACTACGAATCTAATTATATTATCTTCATAATTTTTTTTACAATACTTCAATTTTTTTTAATAATACCTATTAAAATTAATTTTTAATGATGCAAATTTAACAATTGTGAAGATAATAATAGACAAACTTGTAAGAGATCTCTAAGACAATACTTAAGAGACTTAAAAGATTTTAGTTTGTTATATAAGGTCAAGAATGATTCATATATTTAATCATAGGATCACCCACCTTATGTTAATTTTATGATGTGGGACAATTTTACTATTTATACATAGTATATTCATCACATCTACAAACTTTTAAGAGATCTCTAAGACAACTTTTAAGAGATCTCTAAGACAATATTTAAGAGATTCAAAATTTTTGGGTTGATACATAAGGTTTAAGGATGACTCCTATTTATAATCATAGGATTACCCACTTTATTATTTTTCCAATGTGGGAAAATTCTATTATTTATATGTAATATTTTTAGCACATCTACATTATTTTCCAATGTGGGACAAATAATAGTTATGAATTTAACTTTTATTTAAAGAGTTTCTAAAAAGTTGAAAAGTTGATAATATTATTAGAAAAATAATTAATTTAAAAAATATAATCAAAATTTAAGAGTTTAACCATAACTTGGAAAGTATATGTATGAATAAAAAAGTTGATAATATTAAAATTCAATCTTTATATAATATAATATATTTTATTTAATATTTAATTAGCCTAATAAAATTATGTGTAAGGTAGTTTTATCAATAAAAAATAAAATAGTGTTTTGAAATAGTTGGAGACTCTCTCGTTGCCTGAAAAAAGCCTCTTTTATATATATACTAGATTTCATGCCCGTGCGACGCACGGGTCTACATTAATGTCATTTTCGTAATTTTCCAATGACAGTTAACTTATAAAAATAAACTTTTGAAATTTTAAGATTATAATAAAATATACCCGTAATTTAAAAAAAAAATAATATTGATATATTGATTCAACTTCTATTTTAAACTTATGTTACTAACCTTGTCGGTACTCAAGTTATATTTGAGCTATATTATGACTCGAAAAATGATCCAAAGTACCTAAGAATCGAGCTATCTAAGACAATGTTTCAAGCAGCTCAAAAGATTTTGGGTTGATCACCTCACCTTATGCTAATTGTTCGATATGGGGCAATTCTACTATTTATAGATATTAGTACATTCACCACACATACATTATTTTTCAATGTGAGAAATATAACATACTAAAAATTACACAAAGTATATGCAAATAATATGAAATTCTATACTGTAATGATAGCATTTTTTTACCATGAACCTAATTATATTATTTTCATAATTAATACAAAATTTTAAGAGCTCTCTAAAATAATATTCTCTTCGTCTTAATCATTTGTTTGCCTTTCATTAAAATACTCCTAAAAAAAGGACGACTTTGGGTTTATCTCTAAGTTTCAAGGACGACTCTTATTTATAATCGCGTGATCATCCCAGCTTATGATATTTCTCCGATGTGAGACAATTTTTCTATTTATACATAGTATATTCACCACAATTACATTACTTTTCCATGTGAAACAAATAACATATCTGACAGTTACCATTAAAATTATTATTTATGGTACTTTCTTAAATTATTATTTATGATACTTTCCTAAATTAATTTTGATGATGTAATTTTATTAAGGTGGAGATAATAATACAAATATTTAAGATCTCTGTAAGATAATACTTGAAAGATTCAAAAGACTTTGGGTGAATATCTAAGTTGAAGGATGACTCATTTTCACAATATTTTTTTGTGAAATGAATGTAAAAATTTTTATATAAAAATCATAAGCACCACTTGAATATAATATAGGAAATGTTTATTGAGATAAATAAAAGATTTTTCACTTTATTTTTTAATGATATTTTCCTAAATTAATTTTTGATGATGTAAGTTTCAGTGGATACAAACTTTTAAGAGCTCTTTATTAATTAAGACAATATTTAAGAGATTCAAAAGATTTTGATTTGATATCTAAGTTCCAAGAATGACTCTTATTTATAAGTATAGGATTACCCCAGCTTATGATAATTTTTTGATGTGGGACAATTATACTATTTATACGTAATATATTTACCACACTTGTATTATGTTTCAATGTGGGACAAATAACTTATTAAGTAGTACACCATCAAAATTATTACTTATATAATACTTTCCTAAATTTTCTAAATTAAGTTTGATGATGTAAATTTCACTATTGTGGAGTTAATAATACAAAATTTTAAAGGTTCATTAAACCAATACTTAAGAGACTAAAATGACTCATATTTATAATCATACTTAGTATATATATTTCCACAAATATATTATTTTTCAATGTGGTACTAATAACACATTAAGTAGTTTATCATCAAAATTTTATGATAATTTTCTAAATTAATTTTTAATAATGTAAATTTAACTATTGTGTTTTATTATATCATTCTTTTATGATACCCGTATTTATAGTATTCACTCAAACTATAACCCTAGATTTAGAATATTTTAACTTATTTCCAAAGACAATAATAATATCTTATTTTATACACTTACAATATGTACCATATTGTGTTTCCTAATACTCTAGATACCTTATTTCCTAATAATACTTAATAGTCAATACTAATTACAAATTACTGTCACATAATTTTTTTCTCAGTAATATAAATTTAATAAATAAACCAACGTTTAGTTTTTTTTTTTTTTTTTTGAAAAAACTAAACCAGCATCTATAAATATGCATAAAAGAAGATTCAATATCTTACCTTCCAAGGTCACCCTATTTCTACATAAATTCTATATAAAACCAAAATTTCACACTCTAAATGGAGATTTGATTCTTACATGTTCAACATAAAAACAAAATAATTAAAAAAAAGATGAACAATGGAATAATAAGCGTAAAATTTTGACATTAAAAATGATGAAAAGTGAACAATGAACAATAACCATCAAATTTTGGCATCAAAAAAGATGGACAATGAACAATAAGCATAAAATTTCATGCATCAGATTGTCAAAAGATAGAGGAAGGGAATGATGACAACATTGGCTTAAAGAATTTATACACACAATGTAACAATACGTTAAGAAGTACGTTTCTTACACGATTGTAGTAGTAGTAAATTAGTACTCAAGTAGTTATACGTTATATTCTCTTTTTTATTGTTTTAAATTTAAATACATAGCTATGTGCAAATTCAGGAGAATGTTTTGACATACCGATAACAATAGAGAGTCATCGTAATGAGCATTGATTATAATTGTAAATTACTGTTACTGTTTTGGCTTTTTGGTTGATATTTTATGAAATTATTCTTTCATGCCTTAAACAGTTGAGTGCATTTATGATACGTCAAATTTACAAAACTTTTTAAAACTCTCTAAATAAATTTTTAATAAAATATAACTCTAACACAAAATTTATTATTCTGTATGGAAACTGTTCTTTTTGGAAACTGGTCTATGATTCTAATACAAAATTTATAATTCTTTTTGAAAATTTATAAAAAAATCTCAGAATTGAAGTAGTTACAAAAAAGGTGATATTCAATTAATTACTGAAAAAAAATCAACAAACTAATGCAAACTTAAATCCAAGTTTGTTGAGATGTATTGAAATTTCATAGAAAATAAAGTTTTATTGATCGAATAATTTATAGAAAGACCTTACCGAATAATTTATTTATCGTTGTATCTTCATCAGAATCATACAGAGTAAAATATGTTAACCTAAACATAAAATAGATAAGACTTGTCAGAAAATCATTAGTGAATAATTTGATTCAAAGCAAAAACAACGTATTTGTAGACTAATGCTACAATAAGATTTAAACACAATATAAACCGCAAGATTCAAATAAATAAACACAACAAAAGTAAGAAACATAAATAAAAACAATATAACGTGAAGTGGTGATTATTAGTTTTTGAAAGAAAATACATGTATATATATACAAACATATTAACGTAATAGTGTTTGTTTAGGTTTCTGTATATTAATTTTATCCAATCTAACTTTCATGGTACAATTTTATAATCTTCAGATTTAATTATATTATTATATATGGGTAGTTTGTATAATTTGGAATGCTGAAGTGTTTTCGAAAAGTTGGAGACTCTATAATCGCTCGAAAAAAGCTTCCTTTAATAATATAGATAGATATTGATATTGATTTAGTTTTGGAAAAAATAATCCACAACAACAATAAGTATTTAGAGTTTTATCTGGGTCCTTATTAACCCCTCCACTCCAGATTATCAAAAGATGATATTTTTCACAAAAACTTCTCGCAACAACAATAATTCACACAATTAGTTTTAGGCGAGTCCAACTAAAGGGAATTGAAAAACAAATAAAAGTTACTTATACATGTCAATTTTTCTATTAGTTTGGGCCCATTAAAGTACAGGAGACCCTTGTAAGATTAATTGTAGAACTCATCATCTTTAGATTAGTTTGACAAAAAGTTATATTTTGATAAATGTTTTTATTGTTGTGGGGTGATCAGGGGAAATATATCATCTTTAAATATTAATATTTTTGTTGTTGTGGATGATCTAATATAAACTAGGTACGATAGTTAAAACAATGCCTTAAATAAATATATCATGTCATAAGTGATGCGTGTATTTTATATAGACTTTTTAGTCCATTTATGCACGCATTTCTATGTCATTTAGGTGATATTATATCACCATATGCCCCTATTTGGCTACTTTGTACTTTCATTACCATTTTGTAGGTACAAGCTGCGTAGTAGCGAAAACCGAGCCAAAACAGTCCACTTTGCATGCATTTAGGAGAATGGAAGGAACGGAACAAAAGCTCTTGCATGGGAAAGCGTGAACCCGCTCACAATCAAGTCCAAAGCCATGACTCACATTATATGTTATGCCATAAGACCTCGATCGACTATATATTTGATCGATCGAGGAGAGTTGAAGTGAAGAAGACCTCGATCGAGCTTGTCATTTGCTCGATCGAGTGGTAGCCGTTGAAGAGTTGGTCGATCGAGAGGATGACGTCCTCGATCGACCGACATCCTCGAATAAAAGCCTCGATTGAAGGGAATATTTCCTCGATCGAGTGGAATCTACCACGGGCCTTAAGTCCGTAGTCTAATTAGGGTTTAGAGTCGTGTTATGCATTATATAAAACTCTTATTTTCGTCATTAGAGAGAATCATCGATTATAATCAACTACTTAGCATTAAACATTAGTTTCTGAACTTTATTAATCTTTAGTTTACATTCGGTTTATTATCGACGTGGATTTGTTCTTTACGCCGGATTCGCTAAGATTGTAAACTCTTTCTCTCCTTTATTCTTAACCTTTGTTTTAGTCTTAATTACTGTTTTACCTTTCTTAATTGCTGCGTTATTATTTATGCTTGTTAATTACGATTATATCATGTCTAATGTCATATATTCAATCGTTTGTATTATTGGCATCATTAATAGCATGAGTGACTAATTCCCTTATGTGTTAGGATGAGGAAAACTGTAGTAAAGGCATGATAGGATAGACTATTTTAGTTAGTCTTGAACATGAGAATTAATCTAAGCAATTTAATTGAGGTTAGTCGAATGAGTGCACGCAGGAGACTAGCTAGGTAGTTAACCCCGACCTGGATCGAGAGAGTGGAAGGGAAAGACTTGCTTAGAATTGATAGGTGACTCCTAAGAAGACGAGAGTTAATTAGGAAAATTCCTAGGGTGGTTTGAGACCGAGAGGAGAAAACCATTGCCCTTCTCATTGATAGATTGACTGACTTAGTTGACCCGTAAATGCCGATATTGCAGTATACCGAATCCTAGCATATTCTTTCTTTATCTGATTTATTTCGTATTAATTTCTACCTTTATTTTTTCTTCCTTTAAATCTTATTTAGTTTAGTTCAAAACCAATTCAAAACCCCTAGATTGTTAGTGGCAGATTTAGATTACATTTAGTTAATTTCCTCCTTGTGGAGATCGACCCTACTTCCGCTATCTTCTTAGTTAGTAGACTTAGGCTTTTATTTTTGGTGTATAACGACTCACATCAATAAGATTGGCTCATAAAACATAAAGAAAAATATTAAGTCTGGACAGTAAAAGTTCATAATAATTACAAAATGTCAAAAGAATGAAACATTTTACAAAAGATATCAATATCATCAAAGACATCACTTAAATGCAGTGTCAATAAGCATAAAAACTGTCAATATTTGGATAAAGAAATTTTTTTCAGTACTTCATATATATACACCAAGTTCCATTAAATCTATCCAAATATAATCTATCTTCTATAAAATCAAATACATTTAATGTTTTCTTATTGGCTGATAAATTTAATGCAACAACAAAAAACTGACCCCACATTTATTTCTATTAATTAATTACTCTCTTTCCTTCCGACATCCTTAATTCTAATTAATCACTCTTTGAAACAGCAGTTGAGGAGTTACTCATTTGCTCACAAACTCAAGCATAGTTAGTCGGGACCGATGTGGAAACTAGGCCAAATGCCTTAAGAAAATTATCCAATCAAGAACTCCAACTTATTTTTCATCAAAGTTAAGATCCTCATCTACAAAAAAGCTCAGGAGAATTTATTTAAATTAGGCATCAAAATAGATACACAAGTTCAAGGGTCAATCCGGGGAGTTAGCAGCCATGTTCTTTCCTTAACAATGCTAAGCTCCTTGCTTTTGTATGATTGAGTCTCAATCTTCAATAAAGACGTTGAATGAGTCATAATAGTCCCTATCAAGCCAAAGAACAACAACAAAGAAGCTAGACAGAATTCTTAAGAAGACCTGAATTGCCTTGCCATTTCAGGTAAGAAACAATAGTGCTTTATTTAAGTCTACTTTTCTGATCATGTAACAGTTTGTTTTGCTCAACCATATTAGTATACTTTTGTATTACTTTAAAGTTTTTTTTAAGGCCCTTTGAGCCCCGATATATTAGCTTAAATTAAGGGTAGAGATCTGTTTGTATGTCATATTTAAAGAGGACTTGGCACCACATTGTAATTCGATTGAATGAAATACAAACCTAAGAGTTTTACTTTAATATATTGTTTACTTGTGCTTTGCTTTGTTAATCACCTCAACAACTAGTGCTTTGCTTAGTTTGTTGGCTTGCAATTAGCTTAATTCGATGTGTTTTGCTTGGTGATTGAGTAAAGCTCAAGACTCACTGAACTTGTGTTATTTGTGCATTACTCGATAACTTTAAGTCTAGGGTTTTATCTTTGGTTCTTGTACATTTATGCGAGGTTCCTTGAAAAACACCTTTGACGCATAAGTTGGTGTTTCACTCTCTCTCCTCTTTTCTTATACTCTTATACAAATCAACTTTTTTTATGCAATTTGATTTCCGTCTATAAATAAAACTAATATATAAATGAAAAATGTTTGGTTTTAATTTATATATAATATATGTTATACAAATAAGGAACAAATTTCACACTAAAAATTTGAAAAAAAAAATATTCTGGTAAAAATAAATTACTTATAGGATTTAAAGAAATTAGGAAAACAAAAGTTAGTCATATTGATTTATAATTTATGGAAAAATGTATTTAAAAAAAATCATTTTACTTGAGTGAAAAACCAACAATAACAAATAAATTGCTCATTGTATGCTACTCAGAAATGGTTCTTTAGATATCATCCTCTATGTTCTGAGATAAAGCTGAACCATCTTCTATTTGCAGACGATCTCTTGATGTTCTGTAAAGGAGATGTGAAATCTATTATGTTACTCTTGAGAGCTTTTTCCACCCTCTCTGCTGCTTCTGGACTGAAGGTGAATGAGTCAAAGTCTGAAGTTGTTTTTAATGGAGTTGCAGAGGGTATAAGATCAGGCTTTGCTGAAGGTGTCATGCCTTTTAGGTAATTAGGCATCCCAATTCCAGTTGGAAGACTTACAAGGCAGGATTGTAATGTTCTTGTAGAGAGGATTATTGCCAAGATTAGAGGGCTTGGGGCAACAAAATTGAGTTATGCTGGGCGTGTGACTCTTATTAATGTTGTTCTGAACACTTTTCATAATTATTGGGCTTCCATTGTCTTGATCCATAAGATGATAATTAGGAATATAGTGGCAGTTTGCAGGAATTACCTTTGCGATGGGGAGACTGAATATCATAGGGCTCCACTAGTAGCCTGGACTAAGGTATGTTGCACAAAGAAGGAAGAAGGACTTTGAATTAAGGATGCAGGATATTGGAACATAGCAATGGTTGGGAAATTGGTGAACTGGGTGTATACAAAGGCTGATCGATTGTGGGTACAATGGATAGATCATATATCTTTAAAAGGAAATGATTGGAATGTGTATAATCCTCCTCTGGATTCCAACTGGAATTGGAGGAATATTTGTAAGATAAGGGACATTATTAAGGATGGGTTTGTGGAGGACATTTGGATACAAGATCCTAAAGGGTACTCTATCAAGTCTGCTTACCACTGGTTGCAGGGACAACATCCTCATTTGCAGTGGTACCAGGATGTTTGGGATAGCTGGTATGTATCTAAAGCATTCATTTTATGGTTGGCTTATCAAACATGAGGCACTTAATACTAGAGCCAAATTATTTCAGCTTGGCATCATTGACTCAGATAAATGTGTCTTGTGTGAAGGAGGGATTGAAACATGATAGGATAAATTGCACACCTATGCAAAGATAAATTTCCCTAGACACAAATAAATGTAGTACGAGGGGTCGAACACAAGGAGACGGGAATTTCGTTATGAAATGCTATGAATGAACTACTATCAAAGTCGGTTTAACGGTTTGGTTTGGTTTGATGTTTAGCAAAGTATGATGTAAATTCAATAATATTAAAAATAGTCTAGGGGAGTTGGGTCACTCATGCAAATACGTAAATGCTCATGTTAAACATAGAAATTCTTATTGTTAATTGTTTAGGCTAAAGACACACATCTCTCGATATTAGTGTCAACCTTAGGCCGAGTCCTAGAGAACTTTTGTTGTGACTAGAGTCGTCCTACTACACATGCTTAGTCTAATCTGATTCAGTGCCTCTCGACTTGTAGAATGAATTAACAAATTTAATCAATGCAATTGGCCAAATAACAAAGATTAACAAAACAATACAAGCATGTGATAGAAACAATTTACCAATATTAATTCTTCCTTACTTTAACATTTACAACTTACTAATTATGCATGGCTTCCTTAATCCCTAGACAAATGAAACTACTCACTCATGTTGATATTTAAACTAATAGTATTTGTTATAATAAGCATGATGAATATAAGATTATAAAGGAAAACAACTTGTTAATAAAATGTGCTACACTAAGTGAATGAAAACTAACAATTCTAATGTAGATAACAATGAAACTATGATTAACTAAATGTTACGATTAACTAAATAATTTCTAAGGTAAATGACGGAAGTTAATACTAACATAAAACTAGAATTAGGATTACCGCTTATGCGTGTATGTAATATAGACTTTTTAGTCCATTTATGCACGCATTTCTATGTCATTTAGGTGATATTATATCACCATATGCCCCTATTTGGCTACTTTGTACTTTCATTACCATTTTGTAGGTACAAGCTGCGTAGTAGCAGAAACCGAGCCAAAACAGTCCACTTTGCATGCATTTAGGAGAATGGAAGGAACGGAACAGAAGATCTTGCATGGGAAAGCGTGAGACCGCTCACAATCAAGCCCAAAGTCATGACTCACATTATGTGCCAGGCCAAAAGACCTCGATCGACAAAATATTTGATCGATCGAGGAGAGTTGAAGTGAGGAAGACCTCGATCGAGCTATATCTTTGCTCGATCGAGGGACAGTTGTGGACAAGTTGGTCGATCGAGAGAAGGAAGTCCTCGATCGACTGATACTCTCAAATAAAGACCTCGATCGAAGGGAATGTTCCCTCGATCGAGTGAGATCTATCACGGGCCTTAAGTCCGTAGATTAATTAGGGTTTAGAGTCGTGTTATGTATTATATAAGACTCTTATTTTCGTCATTAGGAGCATCATCAATTATTATCATCTACTTAGCAGACACTAATCTTTCACCATTAGTTTCTGAACTTTATTAATCTTTTAGTTTACACTCGGGTTTATTATCGACGTAGATTTGTTCTTTACGCCGGACTTGCTAAGATTGTAAACTCTTTTCTCTCCTTATTTATTAACCTTTGTTTTAGTCTTAATTACTGTTTTACCTTCCTTCATTGCCGTGTTATTATCGTTTTTATGCTTGTTAATTACGATTATATCATGTCTAATGTCATATATTCAATCGTCTTTATTAGCGTCATTAATAGCATGAGTAGCTAATTCCCTTGTATGTTAGGATGAGGAAAACTGTAGTAAAGGCATGATAGGGTAGAGTATTTTAGTTAATCTTGAATATGAGAATTAATCTAAGCAATTTAATTGGGGTTAGTCGAATGAGTGCACGCAAGAGACTAGCTAGGTAGTTAACCCCGACCTGGATCGAGAGATTGGAAGGGAAAGGCTTGCTTAGAATTGATAGGTGACTCCTAAGAGGACGAGAGTTAATTAGGAAAATCCCTAGGGTGGTTTGAGACCGAGAGGAGAAAACCATTACCCTTCTCATTGATAGATTGACTGACTTAGTTGACCCGTAGATGCCGATATTGCAATAGACCGAATCCTAGCATATTCTTTCTTTATCTGATTTATTTCGTATTAATTTCTACCTTTATTTCTCTTCCTTTAAATCTTATTTAGTTTAGTTCAAAACGAATTCAAAACCCCTAGATTGTTACTGGCAGATTTAGATTACAGTTAGTTAATTTCCTCCCTGTGAAGATCGACCCTACTTCCGCTATCTTCTTAGTTAGTAGACTTAGGCTTTTATTTTTGGTGTATAACGACTCGCATCAACCGCAATAGAGAAATATAACTCGGAAATGAAGAACAAATAACCCAAATGCTTGAATGGAAAGATTGAAATATAACTTTGAAATGTAACCAAGTGTTTGAACAAAGTAATAACTAAATGTTTAACTAATTATGAAACTAAGAAAAACTTGTGTGGTTAAGCTAAGGGAAATATGATGAAAAAATATGAGAAAAGCTATGAAAAAGGATGTGTAAGATGTGTGAAAAAGATGCCTCTAAGTGTCGAAGTCCCTCTCCTTTATCAATAGGTCTTGCTTGTGACGGGTCGGATCTTGCGACGGGTATTTTGTGAGAGGAAATGGGTAGAGGGGACAAGGTGGACACCCCCCATGTGTTTCTCCACTCACCCTTGATGGGTATTTTGTGAGAGATAATGAGAATTTGTGCTCCTTTATATAGGGAGAGGGACTTGAAACGCATGCATTGACAGAGACCAAACCCCGATCCGGGAATGGGAACCCCGATCGGGGTTTCCTCTATCCGGCTATAATTGCTTAATTGCTCCATTTAATGCTTAAGGAATCCTAAGCTATGCCTTTAAGCACCTTAATTCTCCG
Organism: Heliosperma pusillum; assembly: GCA_022085475.1. NCBI lineage: Eukaryota > Viridiplantae > Streptophyta > Magnoliopsida > Caryophyllales > Caryophyllaceae > Heliosperma > Heliosperma pusillum. The sequence goes on from JAIUZE010000748.1 coordinate 72,731, forward strand.
GTTAATTGCATAATTTTGGGATTCCTTGAGCATCCTATGTTGAGTTGTGGGCTCCTTGCATTGGGCTTCATTTTTGGTTTCTCATTTGCATTTCAATCCATTTCACAAATCTTCATGCTTGGCTTGTCATTCTCCATTCTAACATTCCATGGTCCATCTTGCTTCCATTAGCTTGTTGGACTTTGGTGCTTGCTAATTGTGTTACGAAAAAGCCTCTAAATGCTTAGATTCCTACAAAACATAACAAAAACGAGCAATGCACCTCGAACACGTAATTAGCTCATAAATATACTAAACAAAGTATAATAATCATGTAAAATCGAGCTAAATTAGGGAGTATAATCATATAAAAACTAGACATATCAAAACACGTCAACACATATTTGTTAAATGTGTGTATAGTGTCTAAAGCGTGGAAGGTTACTGCAGAATGGCTTCATATTCGAGCTAGTTGGGATGTAAGTCAGATGACAAGTTTGCAGCAAAAGGTCTATCAGATGGTCTTACTACATTTTTGGTATCACGTTTGGAAGGAGAGAAATCATTATAGGCTGGAGTTGCAGCTCACTAAGCCTGAAAACATACTGAAGGAGATCAAAGGGACTGTCCATTCCAGACTCTAGGAATGTATAGCTCAGACTGCCCGAGGAGAAGAGAGAACCAGGCAACATCAATTGGATTATTTAGCTTAAATCTATATGATGTAATTAGGTCTAAAAGATAAAATTTGGTTTGATAAAATGTAATGAATTATGGTCTAAAAGAGAAAATTTGGTTTGATGTAATGTGATGAATTATTGATTGGTTAATGAAAAGCTCACATTTTACCAAAAAAAAAATTTGCTCATTTGAATAATACTATTTTTTTTAATTTGGTTACAAATAATCTATTCATTCCTATATAAAATCAACAATAATAATTATCGTATCTGACTTTTTTTTGTTATAAACAATGTGACAGATTGGAGTATAATAGGGATGAATTAATATTAGTCCTTCGTAATTTGTGGCTATATGACCATTATTTATGTGCTTTTTGCGAGAGATTTGTGGAGACGAGGTCAAGTTCTTTTTTAAGGGTTTGTTTTAGATGCAGTATAAACAATGGGATTATGGGAGAATGAGTGAGTGAGATTACATGAGATAATGCAAACATTAAATTTACGGAAAATTCACGTGGTACCCCTAAACTTTGTCATTTTGCACGTGGTATACATTTTTTTAATTTTGTGCACGTAGTAACCTTGAGGTTTGATTTTTAAGTATGACATGTTCTTTTTATCGTTCTTAAAATCTTCAAATGAGCATAAATCGTAAACCAGAAATCAGAATTTGCCAAAACAAAATTTTAAATTGATTAAATCTTCAAGATCTATAATTTGATCAAACAAAAAATGGTCATTAAAAAATTTAAGATCGAAGTAATGGACGACTTTAGGTTTCGTGCGAAAAAAACCTTAGAAAATGTTAGTCGACAATTTTTTTTTCTCAAATCGTAGATTACGATAAGAAAATGTTTTTAGGACAAAAATTGGTCAAATTCGAATTCCGGTGCAAGAGTTATGCTCAATTGAAGTTTTTTAAAGCGACTAAAAGGACATGTTGTGCATAAAAATAAAACGTGAAGGGTGACATGTGCACAAACTTAAAATACAGGGTACCATGTGCAAAATGACAAAGTTTAGGGGTACCACGTGAATTTTCCGTTAAATTTATAGTAGATTTATATGTTTGTCATCTTTAAAATTAAAATTTGAGTGGTATGAGGAGCGACGTATAAGCGCAAACATAGTACATGCACGAGTCCATCTATTCTTTATTGTGTTTGTTAAACTAGTTACTCGGATCTTAAATTCATTTTTCAAGTATGTTAATTTCATTGTTTAAAAATGCACTTATAAAAAATTTAGTATATTTACTTGACCAAGCTTTCTATTGAGTGTTTTTGTTAAAAAAAAAACACAAATTGGGCCAAACACATACTCCATATTTCGTAATTATTCAAAAGTTAAATATATATAATTTCAGTAAGTGGATTATACATCAAAGGTATTATCTCCAATGGTACAAGTGTCATTTTTTTAAAAAACTCAAAACTTTAATACCTTGCACGAAATCGTTTTTCTTAGCGGACAGAACTATCAGCTCGAAAATTTTATTGCGATGCTCATAAACTCTACTTGCTCAAAAACTTTATTACGATGCTTAAAAATTTTAAAAGCGAATAGAATTACACAATTCAAAAACTTTATTACGACGCTGAAAAGGTCTCATATAATCTGTTCTCAAAGATGATAAAACTATACGGCTCAAAAACTTTACTATCATGCTCGAAATAATTTTTTAGCGAATACAATTATACTGAATCTTTTTTTATTAGCGGATACAATTATACAAAAATTTCATTAAAACACTTGTAAGTCGTAATTTTTTTGAAACCCAAATTTTAAAAAGTTTAAAAAGTTTATTTTTGTACTTATGAATTTTATTCCTATGCTCAAAAAGTTTATGTCTATGTTCAAAGAGTTTGTCGATGATCAGAAATTTTTTGATAGTAAAAAACTAGGCAACTCAAAAAATTTATTTATTTGCTTAGAAAGTAAAGTTTGAGGTAGATGTACAATCTTTTTTCCCATATAATTTTTAGGGTTTTTTGATAACTGCTACCACAAGTAATTCAGTTTTTAAAAACGGCTACCAAAATAATCTTTTTTTTAAAACATATACCATAATCATAGGTTTATTATTAAAACAATGCCAATTAACACTGAATCCCAATTTTTCACTTGAAAAAACTAAAATGCCCCTCTTTTTACCTCCTCCATCTACTTTATATAAAAGCAGAAACATTTAAATGTTTGACTCCTTTTTTTAGGGAATTGAAAAAGGGAAAAAAAATCTAGATGTAGGCCTCCCCATGTTCTCTAGACTTATTTAATTTCACACTTTGGATATGAATTGTGATTGATCATACTAGAAACGCCAGAAAATTAAGAAAATATAAAAACATGATATTATATACAACAATACCACAAAATTAAATAAATAAAAAGGACTCAATTTTCATGAAATAATTTTTTTAAAAAAAAGAGCAATATAAAACAGACATTTTTATAGAATTCAACAAATTAAATTTAAAAAATATACATATAAATAACTAAATAACCGCTAAAACATCAAAATCACCCACCAAAGTGTAAATTTTACTTGAGTGAAGTATTAGATAACACTCATAGAGCAGTAAGTGGATTATATCTCTGATGTACTACCACATATAATGTAGTTTTCGAGCTTTCCAATAAAGTTTTTGAGTATAGTATGCTAAAACATCAAAATCACCCACCAAAGTGTAAATTTTACTTGAGTGAAGTATTAGATAACACTCATAGAGCAGTAAGTGGATTATATCTCTGATGTACTACCACATATAATGTAGTTTTCGAGCTTTCCAATAAAGTTTTTGAGTATAGTATTAAAAATTATGAGTTATACTATAAAGTTTTTGAGTTTATTAATTTGAATATTAAGCTCAAAAAATTTACAATAAAACCTAAAAAACATGATATATAAGAGGTAAAATGTAATTTGTAAACTTTAAAAGGCTCGAAAAAAATGCAAAAAAACTCAAAATTATACTAATCTGAGGTAGTATCTCAGATGTATAATCCTTTTTCTCCTCATAGAGTCATAGGCTTCAAAATAGTGTTTGAATAACAAAAATTAAACCATCTAAAAGCTTAATTATTTCCATAGTATATTAAACTTACATCAAAATAATTTAGCAACTAAAAATATGGGTATTATATGAAGTATCCAAATCTATTCAAAATTTTATGAAATATCATAAGTTTTCAGAAATTATTTGAAAAGAATTTTTAGATACTAATAGAAAAAGAGAGAAAAAAAACAAATACATGAATATCAAAAGTTTTCAAAATAAATTGAAAGATTTGTTATATAAATATAGGGAAAGAGAAAAAATAAATTACATGGCTGTGCCATTGTTGTTCAGTTGTCGGTAGTCATAAAATAAGAAGACAGCAAACGGAGATTAATTAATTAAAGAAGCTAGAGAGCTCTTGGGTTAATCAAAGAAGATAGATATGGAGAAAGATAAGTAGGAGCCAAGGTGAGATGAAATAAAAAAAAATTAAGAAAACCCTATTTTAGCTCCATCCCCAGTTTTTCATGATTCTTTTAATAAATGGTCCAACTATTTAGCTAACATAAATATGATGAGTATCTACTTTATTAGTAAGTAAAAAATAAATATTTGAATTTGAATTATAATTATTCACAAATTCTTATTTTAGACGAAAATATCCGTCTTAAGGTTAAGACGGGTTAAATAATGACTCATTTGTATAGATAGTCATTCTCTACCCATTTTATTTTTATCTTATCCCTACAAGTAGGATACTACTTGACCCATTTTAAGAGAGGCTCATTGATATTTATTATTGTTATTTACGTTTAATATGCCACCCTTTTATTCAGTTCTATGAAATCTATTAATATAAAAACTATGATAACATTTATTGTAACTAAGAATTGTTCATGAAATTTGAAATAATCTAAAATGAAATATGGACATGTATAATCTATATTACCCGATACACTTAAAAATCGTAGATTGCTCCAGATTTTAAAATTTGAAGTTATCTATTATCTGTCTTAGTGAATTAAATTATTTTTAAGTAAAATTTAAATTTTGATACTATTAATTTAGTCAACTCATTTGAATATTTAATCAATCATGCACGACTATATTCGCAAATAGGTTAAAAATCGTAAAATAATTCTGCATCGTTTCATTCGAATATTACATTATCTAGCTATCGTATTAACTAATATATTTCGTATGTGATAATCTATAAATTAATCCGTGCATTTTTTGCACGGGATTAAAACTAGTTTGTTTCTAATTCATAAGACACCTCTAACCTAACATATTCGCCTTCTATCAAATTTCTATATTCTAAATCCTAAATCACCTGATGTGAATCATCCTCCTAATTGATTTAACGATTTTTCCGATTTTCAACTAACTACTTCCTCTATTCTAATCACTCATTTACATTTGTTGAATTTATGTGAGTTATATTTTAATCAAATGTAAAGAAATGATTGAAATGGAAGAAGTATATATTTACCTTATAGTTCATCTCCTTCACTTAATTTACCTTTTATAATCACAATGTATTACCTTCTTCTCCAACATCAACTAATTACTTATGTTTTTATGTCACTCCAAATGGTCATCATCCTACCATCTAAAATAAGCTCCAATGAGTTGAATCTGGATTTTAAAAGTTGCACTTAAGGAATGTTCTACTGGGGTTGTCTTGTATCCATGACCTCAACAAGGCTACTTGAACATCACTAACACATTTAGTTGCATTTAATTGAACCCACAACAAAAAAAAAACCTTGGACATTGCTACTTGAACATCACAACCACATTTAGATTTCAAATGAATGGCTAAGATTCATTCATCTTGCCTCGTTTAATGAAAAGATAGTGTTTTGGCTAGACTTGTCGTGAGTCTCCAAATTAGTATTTTTATGCACTACTAACTCTAACAATAGCAAGGGTAAGTAGGGGTCGATCCTACAAGGAAGGTATATGTTTAACGTGTGTTATGTAAATAGTTCTAAGGTACACAAATTGGGGGTATTTGTGGTTTGAGTCTAATCTAGCAAAAGTAAAAAAAATTAAAAGATTGGAGTAAATCAAATTATAAAAAGATCTTGGGTCTTACAATTTCCACAAATGAGTTAGGTTTGATCATTGACTCTTTTAGACTCTAATTACTCTTAAATACTTTATTGTGAAAACATAAGTTTCTACTTCTCCTTACTTTTTAGTCATTCACTGCGAAAAGCGCACATAAACAACGCTTATGACGATGACAATCTAGTCCAAGCGTATCTAAATTCAATCATACCATAGGTTATAACTAGAGAAGCCAACAAAGATGAATTGAAGCATACACAAGCGGTTCTACACTTTAATTCATATGATAAATATTCTCCTACAATCCAGCAACGATGAAAGCATACAAATTGATGAGCTATAGTTGCTACCAATGTTTAGGCAATTGAACAAAAGATTCAAATTCCTAAACTAGCAATAGATTAAAGATAAGACAAACTAGGAGATCAAACTAGCAAGAACTATCAATAATCATAATAATAAATTGAGAATATAAATCAATATTTAAGAGGTAAAAATATAGAGTAAAGAGTCTTACAAAATACTAATTCATTTGTTTCGATTGCTTGACCCATGATGAGGAAGTTAGCCTTCCATACTAAAAGTATTCACTAAAGCAAACTAAGAATTATTTTGTGTTTTATAATGATTAAAAGATGGAAGAAGATATGTCTAATTTGATCAACAACCCCTCCTTTTATAGGTCTTCAAAGAGCATCTTCATAAGGCCAATTAAAGCCTCATAAAAGCTCATAAAGTATGAGCATAATTGCCGAATTAAAGAAGAATTAGAGTAGTCGTCGGAATCCAATGCTGAGCCGCGCCACGCGGCCAATGGATCATCCATATTTGCCGCGCCCCGCGGCCTTTTTGCCACCCCACGCAGCTTTCTTGTGAGACGCATCCTCTTCTTCACTTACTTCTGCGCTTTGACCTTGATCTTTGGGCCTTGACTTGTCTTTAATCCACAATCTTTTAACTCTTATTAACCCATTACTTGGCATGAATTTAGTCCAAGACATAAGTGTAAAAATGTCCAAGTCACTTCCCAAACTCGGAATGCGATTCTCGAACATGACACCTACACATTAAACCGAAATTGCGTAGAAACACATCCTAACCATGCAACTACTACCAAAATGCATTAATGAGCTAAAATAACTATAATTAACATATATCAAGGCTAAAGTAGCTAAGAATTGGGTTGGTAAAGACGGTATAAAACCGTCACATCATGTTTTAATAACAAACCTATGATTATGGTAGCCGTTTTAAAAAAAAAGATTACTTTGGTAGCATTTTTTAAAAACTAGATTACTTGTTGTAGCAGTTATAAAAAAAACTCTAATTTTTAAAGCTCAACACTTTTTATGCGAAACAAAAATCTTTGCTTAATAAATTATGGAAAAAAGGATTATACATCGGATGTATTACTTCACACCCTTGCTAGTTTTTGAGTTTACTTGCATTTTTTCTGAGTATTTAACATTTATAAGTAATATAATAATTTTTTATGCAAAACTCATAATTAATTGTATCTTTAGGTATAGTTTTTGACCAATGTTGATATTTTTTTAGCTTGATATTTGAATGAACGAGCTCAAAAACTTTATAGTAAAAACTCACATTCTTGAAAATAAAACTTTAGAACTTTATAATGAAACTCAGAAAGTACGTTATCAGATGTACTACCTCTGATGTATAATCCATGAACTGATAAATTAGGTCAAATATACTCTTAATCAACATTAGATTATAACTCAAAGGTTTCATGTTCGGTTACGGAGAATAACTCTATGTCTCATTTATTAGTGCAACGTTTGAATAAAGCTCATGTATAAACTCTTTAATCCAATAATAGTGCCTATAATTACGACCCGTGCATTTTTTTATTACACGGGTTTAAAACTAGTAAGAGTATAAACAAAATTTTCTTAATTTCACAAACAGAATAAAATATAAAATCATGTGTAATCTGATATTTATACTCAGATCACATTGGTTTGGTTATTTATATAACTCTCTAGACAAAACCGAAAATAAATAAATTATAGGTATGATGAAAGTCTCATATTTCTATTTATTTCCCCGCACATTTGACCTAGTATTTTTTAAGGGAGTCCTTTTTCCATATGTATTTTATTTTATTCTTTCCTCCTTTTCTTTTCCTCGACCAATTGATTTTATTTTTCTTCCCCTATCTCCCTTCACTACCAACACCACCTCCGTTCAACACACCTTGCTCCGGTTAGTCCCGACCGACATTGCTCCGCCCAACCTTCTCCGGCTATCCTAGTTAAAGAATTACGACTTACAAAAAAAATGTCAATTAAGTATCCCTTCCCAAACCTCCCCACCACCACAAGCAGCTATTAGGAATATTAGAGATTAGTTATATTATTCCGTATAAAGATTATTACTCCCTCTGTTCCAGTGAGATGTTTACACTTGCTTTATTTTGTGAGTGGGAAATAAAGCAAGTGTAAACTATTGACTGGGACGGAGGGAGTATTGTTTATCACATTATTATGATAACAGCTTGTTGATCACCACGGTCGAGCCAAAATAGTTTTCTAACGTAGAGGCACGTTGCTGCAAATCGGCTATTTCGTTTTCGTTTCCTTTCATTGTTGAACTCCTATACTACCTGGGATAGGATTTTACACTAGTAGAAATCAATAGGATGAGTACATACATATATGTGTGCGACAAGCTTAGAAACCAAAAATTGTTACAATTTGTATTTTTGTAATACCAACTGAAATAGGAATAGAAGTATAGAACTTTGTTCCAGAGTAATTCTAAATTAGTTCGTTGATTGTAAACGGCCTAATGTAAGAGTAATGACACAAATTCATGACCTTGGAACTCTGGAGTCTGGATCCTATAGATCAAACCTACAAATTCCCGCTTTTATCTTAGTTATGTCGGGAGGAGCCTCGGCCCCTGCTGGCTTTTCATATTACAATGTAAAATTATCTGTCGACTCCCTTTGATTCGATGATTAAGGACTCTTAATATTTACACACAAAGTCAATAATTAAAAGCTCAGCTACCCTATTTGTTTATTCCAAGATTTGCGACTGCTAAGATAAGTTTAGTGAAGACAAAACAATACTCCCTCCATCCATCCTAGATAATTGAAACAACAACAATTGAGAAAGTTAAACAACAAATCAATTGAATTAATTGTCATCACAGATAATTAAAAAGACATAATATTCACGATTGTCAATATCACATAAATAACTACGGAGTAGTTTCTACTAAAATATCTCAATCATATACATGTTGGAATTATGCTCCGGACCCAATCAGATCGGTAACGTTAATTACTACTGGCTTAATGTTGAACCTAGATGGTCACACACTTACGGGTTAACGTTTACACTTAAGAAGACTTTATATTATTATATGATAATAATTAAAGTATCTAGATGACATATTATTGTATTAATTGCTAACACAAAAGATATAATAATAAAAGGAGAAAGTATTCCATAGTATTAAAATAAGGAAATAAAATAAGAAGTTTATTTTATTCTTCCCTATAAATACTTAGAGTTGTAATTGGAAAACAACACAATTCATTGAGTTAGTTTTCCACCCAAATATAGAGAGAGAAAAAAAGGTTTATTCTCAAGGGTTCTCATATTTCCGAGTCGTCTCAAAGGTTGAGAGTGTAGTTCGTACCCGGTGTGGATACACTAGAGACTTCGTACTTTCGGAGTTAATTGCTAATCCGTCTTAATTCCAGGTATGTGAATTAATCACTTTTATTTACTGTTTGAATGCAATGGGTCTATTAAATGATCGTATAATTATTATTTCCGCTGCGTATACCGATCCTTCAGAGCCAATTTTTGCATTTAAATTGTATGTGAAATTTGGAATTTCGTTCGATTGCATGTTGTCTGTTTTGCCGTGCGCTATTACGTTGCTGTGGTAGAGTTGTGATAATTGTTATCACTTAGACTATGTGCAACAATAATTTTTGTCACAAAAAGACAAAAAAAAATCACTAAAAAGTAACAATAAAAAAATCATTTGAAAATAAGTTGAGTAACATTGTTATTTTGAAAGTTGCAGTGCAACATTAGGTTGTGACACCCAATTTCTCTCTCCCCTTGCCAAATGTCCTTCACTCATTGGACCACAAATTTTGTACACAAAATGAAATTGCAGACACATATTGTCCATTGGTAAAAGTAGCCTCAAAGTATTAACGGCTATTTTTTTTTATTAAAAAGCTTTACAAAAAAAAAACAATTACATAATTAGTCCTATTTTTTCATGCTCTATAAATAGAGCCCAATATTGATATATTTTTTATCACAAAAAAAAATCATATTTTTCCCTCTTTAACTTATTATATACAAAAAAATACATATACCTCCTTAAAAATTTATATAATTATGGATCTTAATGACCCTAATTTTGGAAATACCTCAAATCTTCCACAAAATCAAAACTCTCAAAGTATGATACTCCCGACTTTGATGGGGAAGATCTTGATGACGATAATAGCCAACCATCCACATATTCAACTCAACGAATTGCAAGTTTATCGACTTACATGAACAATCAATCACGACTTCAAAATAGAGAAACTCATAATGCTCTTAAACGAGATTTGATCGAGCATATATGGCAAAAATTTGGAAGTAGTAATTAATATTGTATTTTTATTTTTAAAAAATGTATTATTTTTGCGTCTTTTTTTTTCTTATTATTATTAATGTACTTGTACTGTATTCTAAAATTTTTTATGAATTTTTAAGAAAATTAATAATTTGTGGGTAAAAAGTAACACAATAATATTTTTTTTAATAGTTAATAGAATAAATTTTTAATGTATAAAAGAGAATATAAAAGGTGGGGTATAGGAAATAGTGAAAAGTGAGTGTTATCAAAATGTTATTAATGGAGTAGAAAAATTAAGGGTGAGTGTTATAAAGGTGGATGATTGAGAAAAAGGTAAAAAAAACTAATATTATAATGATGACACTAATGTTACTCAAATTATCAATGGACATAGTCTTACCTCGTATTGGTTGTGCGTGTTATATCATAGTCTAATGAAACAACATGAGTTTGCACATGTTGCCATTAATGCTAAGTGGCTGCAATTTGTTTTATTATTTATAACACAAATTCTTATTTCAGATCAAGGTATCCGTCTTAAGCTTAAGACGGATACCATATTCTCTCACAAAATACCCATCAAGGGTGAGTGGAGAGCACATGGGGGGAGCCCACCTTGTCCTCTCTACCCATTTCCTCTCACAAAATACCCGTTGTAAGATCCGACCCGTTTTAAGCAAGACCTACTGTATTTATAATGGTTATCAATTTTTTGTTCTCTTGTACGGTGTAATTCCGTTATGCGCCTAATTCTTTGATACACATGACATGGATTGTTTCTTCGCATGCGTAATCATGTTAATGTTGCTGTGTAGGATAAAAAGGATTATACATCGGAGGTACTAGCTCAGAGTAGTATGATTTTGAGTTTTTGTACATTTTTTTCGAGCTTTTTAAAGTTTATAAATTAAATTTTATATTTTACATTATGATGTTTTTTGAGTTTTATTGTAATTTTTTTGAGCTTAATGTTCAAATTAATAAATTCTAAAACTTTATAGTAAAACTATACTATACTCAAAAACTTTATTGTAAAGCTCAAAAACTATATTATATGTGGTAGTACATCAGAGGTACAATCCACTTACTGGCTATGTAGTATGTACAGTGATACATCTTTATTTTTCTTTTGCAAACTACTGTTATTGCAATTGATGCTATGTACATTGAATAGTTCTCTGTCCATTTATTTTTAGCGTAGTAAAGTTTGGGTACTATTGCTTAATTCCAGTATATCATGGGTAGCTGGCATACAATATTTGTGACGGTGAAATAGTGTAGAACTGTTCTATGTTTTTCACCAGTTATTATGTAATTTTTGGGTTAATGGTTAGCCGTGTGTTCTTTAAGCTACTGAATCCATGCATGCGTCTTATTTTTCTTTGGCTAACTGTAACCGTGAAGATGTGTGATACTGTGATGTATAGTGAATTGTTCCCTGTATATTTGCTTTTAGCATATTCAAGTTAGGGTATTGCCGCATGATTCTAGTAGTAGAATTTCTTTGTTGCAATAATTGTTATAAGCTTGTTTATAGTAATTATTGTTGATGGTTATATAGGATATGACCAATTTTGTTATTAAAATTGTTTTAATAACGGAAGATATTAAAATCTTGACCACATTAAAATTATTGAGTTTGGTAATTAATAAAATATACGATATTTTATCAAAGAGACTTTTCCATCCAAGTAGTTAATAAAATTTATTTTTGTTTACAAGGAACGACCTGACTACCAGGGGACTTGTAGTTCAGAGATAAATAATATTGTCTATTGTATATGATACGAGTGTGAAGAAAAGTTATTTAATTTTGTACTTATAGTCTGGACTACCCAGAGGGTCTGAGATTAACTAATTTTCTGTCACAAGGGTGGATGAACTCAACTATACTAATAGGAACGACCTGACTACCAGGGGACTATGAAGTATAGAGTCTAGTTTAATTTCATATGATGAAATATTTTGGTAATGTACCAGGAATTTAATTATGTGTGAGAAACGACTTGACTACCAAGGGGCTCATCCATGTTTTAAAGTTTATTGTTATCATTTAGATAAAGTCCATGTCTTAATGATGTATGTTTTGTGTTCTTGTTTTCTGTTTTTTCCTTTTGTATCAGATTTCTCATAATGACTAATATTACACTGCGAAGCATTCTTGATGCTAACAAACTGTCTGGTAACAATTTTGATGATTGGTACCAGAACCTGAGAATTGTTCTCATGCATGAAAAGCTAATCGATGTGATCGATAAGCCCGTTATGGTAGCACCTCTAGAGGGAGAAAGTAATGCAAGTGCATTAGATGCATATGCAAAGTACTCTGAAGAAAGTATTGCTGCAAAGTGCATTATTCTCGCCTCCATGAGTCCTGAACTTCAGAGACAATATGAAAATATGACTCTTTCACAGATCATTGCACATCTTAAGAAGATGTACGAGTTTCAGAGTAAGGCTACTGGATATGAGATATCTAAGTCCTTAGTTAAATCTGGATCTGTGGATATGGTTATTATCTCTTCTATGAGTACGAGGGTGATAACTGACCAGTCAGAGGATGAATGTTTCTTTTGCAAGAAGAAAGGACAGAAGAAAGGACACTGGAAAGGAAATTGTCCAGAGTATAAGATAGCTCTGAAGGACAAGCAACAAGGTAAAACAATTGTGAAAAATGTTTTCATGATTTCTTTGACAACTATTGATACTACTAAATGGGTATTAGATACCGGTAGTAGCTTTAACATCTGCAATATGTTGCAAGATTTAAGGATCAACAGATGGTTAAAGAAGGGAGAGGTCAACCTGCAAGTTGGGAATGGAGCAAATGTTGCTGCCCTAGCTGTAGGAACCGTCTTTCTTAGAATGCCTAATGGCAAGACCATAACTTTAGAAGATTGTTATTATGTTCCTAAGTTTGTTTCGAACATTGTTTCCATCTCGTCTTTGGACAAGTGTGGATTCAGAACAATTTTCTATAATAATCAATGCTCTATTTATCATGGTGATGATTTATATGTGAATGGTTATTTGCAATTTTGTCTTTATGTTTTACCTGAGCTAGTGATTTGTCATATTATGACTGTTTCTGGCCAAAGAGGAAGAGAAATAATCAAGGGAATCAAACTTACCTTTGGCATTCTAGGCTTGGTCACATTGGTGAGAAAAGAGTAAACAAGTTGCATCGTGAAGGGTGCCTTGGTCAATATGATTATGAATCATATGACACTTGTGAATCTTGTCTCCTAGGAAAGTTGACCAAATCTCCTTTTACTGGAACTGGAGAAAAAGCTAGTGAGCTTTTAGGATTCGTACATTCTAATGTATGTGGTCCAATGAAAGTTCAAGCTAAAGGTCGATATTCTTACTTTATAACTTTCACTGATGATATGTCAAGATTTGGATTTGTTTATCTAATGAAACATAAGTCAGAATCCTTTGAAATGTTCAAAAGATTTCGCAGTGAAGTTGAAAAAAAAAAACTGGTAAGAATATAAAAGCACTGAGATCTGACCGTGGAGGTGAGTATCTCAGTGATGAGTTCATTGATTATTTAAGACAATATGGGATCTTGTCACAGTGGACTTCCTGGAACGCCACAACATAATGGTGTTTAAGAAAGGAGAAATCGAACCTTATTAGATATGGTGAGATCCATGATGGGGTTCACTGATCTTCCTATTTTCCTATGGGGATATGCTTTGGAAGCTGCTGCGTACATAATAAATAAAGTTCCCACTAAGGCAGTCACTAGAACACCATATGAGATATGGAAAAGACGTAAGCCTAACCTTAAGCATTTGAGGATTTGGGGTTGTCCAGCTTATGTTAAGCGACTGCAGTCAGACAAGCTTGAAGCTAAATCTGACAAATGTAGATTTGTTGGTTATCCCAAGGAGACTATGAGATACTATTTCTATCACCCTTCTGAACACAAAGTGTTTGTGGCCAGAAATGCCACCTTTTTAGAAAAGGAATTCCTTAAAGAAGGAAGTCATGGTGTAGAAATAGATCTTGATGAGATCAAAGATACCAATGAGTCAACAGTAACTCAGGAGCATGAGATGCCAAATGAGCAACCTTTATTTGATGTTTTAAAGTTGCCATCAATAGGTCAAACCTCAAATGTTGAGGAAAATCAGTTGATTAATGAATCAACCGTGGAACCTGAGCAACCGGAAAATCAAATAGTACATGAGCCTCTAAGAAGGTCGGTTAGGGAAAGTCGTGCACCAAATAGATTAAATCTATTAGTGCAAGATGATGAGGCTAATCATATTGATGATATAACTCACATTGATGATGATCCTAGATGCTTCAAAGAGGCTATGGCAAGTCCAGACCATGAGAAATGGCTAAAGGCTATGGAATCCGAGATGGAGTCTATGAAAATCAACAAAGTGTGGACTTTGGTTGATAACTCTAAAGACTTAAAACCTATTGGATGCAAATGGATGTTTAAGAAAAAGATTGGAGCAGACGGTAAGGTTGAGACCTATAAAGCCCGTCTTGTTGCCAAGGGGTATAATCAAAACAAAGGTATTGATTATGAAGAAACGTTCTCCCCTGTGGCAATGCTCAAATCTATTCGGGTTCTGCTTGCTATAGCTGCATACTATGATTATGAGATATGGCAAATGGATGTGAAAATAGCTTTCCTCAATGGGGAGTTAAAGGAAGATGTCTATATGACTCAACCTGAAGGTTTCACATTGCCATCTTCTAATGATAAAGTATGTAAGCTTCAACGATCTATTTATGGATTAAAGCAAGCTTCTCGTAGTTGGAATATCCGTTTTCACACGACAATTGAAAGTTCAATTTTGTGCGATGTGAGGAGGAGCCATGTGTGTACAAGAAGGTTAGTGGGAGCATTATCATTTTCTTAGTATTATATGTTGATGACATTTTACTAATGGGAAATGATGTACCAACCATGCAAGAGACAAAAGCTTGGCTATCTAAACAGTTCTCTATGAAAGATTTGGGAGAAGCAACTTATATTCTTGTAATAAAGATCTATAGAGATAGATCAAGGAAGTTGCTTGGACTCGCCCAGTATATGTACATTGATACAATTTTAAAGAGGTATCACATGGAAAATTCCAAAAAGGGCTATTTACCAACAGGCTCTAGAATTTCTCTATCTAGAAAGGATTGTCCTAAGACTCTAGAAGAGAGGGAACGCATGAGTAAAGTCCCATATGCAAGTGCAGTGGGAGCTCTCATGTATACCATGACATGTACAAGGCCTGATGTTGCTTACGCGCTAGGAGTAGCGAGTAGGTACCAAGGGAATCCAGGCGAGGAACATTGGAAAGTGGTAAAATCCATCCTTAAGTATTTGAGAAGGACTAAGGACCAATTCCTCATTTATGGAGACAATGACCTTAATTGTTTGGGTTATACTGATGCTAGTTTTGCATCAGATAAGGATGATAGCAAGTCTACCTCTGGTTTTGTTTTCACTTTGAATGGTGGAGCAGTGAGTTGGAAGAGTTCCAAACAAGCCACAGTTGCAGATTCAGTAACTGAAGCACAGTATATAGCTGCATGTGATGCTGCCAAAGAAGCCGTTTGGATTAAAAAGTTCTTAACTGAACTTGGTGCAGTTCCTTCAGTGAAGGAAGATGTTCCTTTAATGTGTGACAATACCGGGGCTATTGCACAGGCCAAAGAGCCAAGGTCACACCAACGATCTAATCATGTTCTGCGAAAGTTTCATCTTATTAGAGAAATTATTGAACGTGGAGACGTTCAAGTACAAAAGGTAGAAGGAAAAGAAAATCCCGCAGATCCCTTCACGAAGGCGCTTGGATCAAAATATTTTGATAAGCATAAGTGGAGTATTGGATTAAAGTTCATGAGTGATTGGCTCTAGGTCAAGTGGGAGATGATTTTTGAAATTATGCTTTAGACCCAATCGTTATGTAACATATTTTGAACACATTTCATATTGTTCTTATTTATTATTAATTGATATTAATAAAATGGCATTGTTTTTTTTATCATATTGTGTTTGAGAACCATATGTGATAAGTCCTTGATTTAACTGTATGCTTGACATTATAATGGAGATTATAATAATGAGAGTCAAGCATTAGAGGGTTTGATCAAAAGAAGTTCTTGGTCCAAGGGTTATCAAAAGGGGCTTTGATGATCCAGATGGACTAATATATGTACACTTTATTCATTGGATGAATATAATGGATCTCATTCATTACGTTGTATGTATAGGTGACCATATGGAGATATGATCATTGAACTGACCGAAAGGAGGTTTCCCAGTGGTTGTTTTACCTATTAACTGTCAATGTGGAAATTCTCATAAGGAGTGAATGTAATTCTTTTTCCTTTGACCTGAGTTTACCATTGTAATTAATAGAATACTTGTTATACTTTGATGCCTGACAACTAGTGTGTAAAAATACTAGTTGAACGGTTATTGGGTTTAATTGAGTACCTATGAATTTAGTGGTGAGTCGGATGGAATCCATCAACTCGAGGTAACGAGTTTTAACTCTATGTTGTCATAAATCTTATTGGTTGTATCAAGACCTTGGCCAAGGCAAATGAATGTTTCAAGAAATGAGTTTCTTGAAGTCGATTCGCCAACCATAGTGATTGACATGGAACATAGTGGTTATCTAACAGGGTTTGACAATTTTTAACCATACCCTAGGATAATCCGGAGTTGGAAAGATGGAAGGAAATGATACATTACCCTTAACCAGGTTCGTCTTCATCGGATGTTGATATTCACATTATCCAGTCGTTGAGCAGTGTTGTTAGACGCCAACCTCGATTAGTAATTAAGACGATTGACTCTGGGTCAAGTGGGAGATTGTTGGAATTATGCCCCAGACCCAATCGGATCGGTAACATTAATTACTACTGGCTTAATGTTGAACCTAGATGGTCACACACTTACGGGTTAACGTTTACACTTAAGATGACTTTATATTATTATATGATAATAATGAAAGTATCTAGATGACATATTATTGTATTAATTGCTAACACAAAAGATATAATAATAAAAGGAGAAAGTATTCCATAGTATTAAAATAAGGAAATAAAATAAGGAGTTTATTTTATTCTACCCTATAAATACTTAGAGTTGATAATTGGAAAACAACACAATTCATTGAGTTAGTTTTCCACCCAAATATAGAGAGAGAAAAAAGGGTTTATTCTCAAGGGTTCTCATATTTCCGAGTCGTCTCAAAGGTTGAGAATGTAGTTCGTACCCGGTGTGGATACACTAGAGATTTCGTACTTTCGGAGTTAATTGCTAATCCGTCTTAATTCCAGGTATGTGAATTAATCACTTTTATTTACTGTTTGAATGCAATAGGTCTATTAAAGGATCGTATAGTTATTATTTCCGCTGCGTATACCGATCCTTCAATACATAACAGAATTGCAAAATTAACACTCTTATTAATTAATCACACATATTCTTATGTAAGACCGTTGTACAGCTTACATCAGTTTCATAATAACTTAACTTATACACTTTATCTATGAATATATAATGAAATAAAGTGCATGGGTATTATTAGGAGGCCGTTATACACCATTCAACGGTCTTATATATAGAGACGATGAATCGATTTAATTCGGACCGGACCCTCTTGAAGAAGAGGGGGTGTCCTGATGAGAAGCAATGTCGGACTTGCGATATGTTTCCTCAATGTGTCGACTCTTCCTGAAATATTCGTCAGCGTAACCTCTAACGTCTGGGACTTTATAGTTTTGAGCTACATATATTCCCCATGCAGTTCCGGCTGCAAATATGAATCCTGCCCTTAAAATACCCATCTTTTTAAGGTATGCAATCAATATAAAATTATAAAAATAATAATAATAAGGATGATTTTGGGAATGTTAAAGGTTGTTTTGGATCTTAAGGTTTTTGGTTTTGGCACTGTTGATAGAGAAGGGAACATTAGTTTATATAGTATATGTTGTCTTAAGTAGGTTGTCTTGTACAACAAGAAATATGTTGACTTTGAATGTTGCAAGTAACATATGCATGATCGTTCGATTATATGGTTAAGGAATTGGTCTAACATAGAGTTTTTGTTGTCCTTATAATTGGTCTAACATAGATATTGATGGACGGAGGGTAGTTTAGTCGAAAGAAAACTATGTATTTATGATGCAGACTACATATAATAAAATTATTATAATATAATTTTATAATGTTATTATATTATGTTATTATATTTTTAATAACAGTATAATATAATAACATTATAAAATTATATTATAATAATTTTATTATATGTAGTCCGCATCGTAAATACATAATCAATATATATATATATATATAAAAGAGGCTTTTTTCGAGCAATTCTATTGGTCAACATCACCTTTTTCAATTTTTGGAAAGTATATTTTAAGATCTTCCGAGATTACGAAAAAAGATATTATGTAATATTTCTAATATCACAACTATTATTTACGTAAAAAAAAATTGATTATCAATCTGACAATAAAAAATAAAATGCAAAATATTTCGAAACTTATATATTTATGTAAAATGCTTTCATTAGAGTATAAATTTTGTATTTTTTACTACCATATCATTTATAAGATCATATAACTAAAATCTAAGTATATGAAAATTAAATAAATGACTTTTAAAATATTTTTTATTATTCTAATATTAGTATAATGGTTTAGTAGTATTCAAGAAATAATTAATTTATAGAAAAATATGATGTGGTACTTAGTATGTTATTTGTCCCACATTGAAAAATAACGTAGGTGTGGTTAATATACTACATATAAAAAGTAAAATTGTCCACATCGAAAATTTACCTTAAGATATGGTAATCCTATGATTATAAATAGGAGTCATAATTGGAACTTATGTATCCACCCAAAATCTTTTGAGTCTCTTAAGTATTGTCTTAGAGATCTCTTACAAGTTTGTATTATTATCTTTACAATAGTGAAATTTACATCATAAAAAATTAATTTAGGGAAGTTTCATAAATAGTAATTTGGATATAAAAAATTAAGTGGATAATCTTTTAATTATTATATAAAATAAAAATAATAGAAATATATATTTTAAAGAAAAAGATGGTGTACCACTTAATATATTATTTTTATCACATTGAAAAATAATGTAGATGTGGTAAACATATTACGTATAAGTTGTAGAATTATCCCAAATTTGGAAAAATAACATAAAGTGGCTAATCCTATTATTATAAATAGGTGTCGTCCTTAAACCTAAAGTATTAACCCAAATTTTTTTGAATCTCTTAAAAATTGTCTTAGAGATCTCTTAAAAGTTTGTAGATGTGATGAATATACTATATATAAATAGTAAAATTGTCCCACATCGTAAATTAACATAAGGTGGGTGATCATATAATTATATATAGGAATCATCCTTTGACCTTATATATCAAAGTAAAATCTCCTATAATATTATATAGGAATCATCCTTTGACCTTATATATCAAAGTAAAATCTTTTAAGTCTCTTAAGTATTGTCTTAGAGATCTCTTACAAGTTTGTGTATTATTATCTCCACAATTGTTAAATTTACATCAACAAAAATTAATCTAGAAAAGTATTATTAAAAAAATTGAAGTATCATAACAAAAATTATGAAGATAATATACATAGTTACATTCGTGGTTAAAAAAACCTCGAAAGTATAGAAACTCATACTATTTATTTGCACATACTTGGTGTAATTTTTAGTATATTATTTGTCCCACATTGAAAAATAATGCAGGTATGGTGAATATATTACTTATAAATAGTAGAATTATCTCACATCAGAAAATTATCATAAGGTGGGTGATCTTATGATTACAAATGGAAATCCTATTTGGAAATAAAGTTTCAACCCAAAAATATTTGAATCTCTTACATATTGTCTTAAAGAGTTCTTAAAAGTTTGTATTATAACCTAAACTATAGTTAAATTTACATCATTAAGAATTAATTTAGAAAAGTATCATAAATAATAATTTTGATGATAAGTTATTTAATGTGTTATTTGAAAAACAATGTAGGTATGGTGACTGGTGAATATATACTATGTATAAATAGTAAAATTGTCCCACATTGAAAATTTATCATAAGGTGGAGTGATCATAAATATGATCATCTTTTTTACATTATTAATAAAAGACTTTTAAAATATAATAAGTGACCTTTAAAATATTTTTTTATTATTCTAATATTAATATAATAGTTTAGTAACAGTTAAGAAATAAATATTATATAGAAAAAGATGGTGTACTACTTAGTTTTTTATTAGTCCCACATTGAAGAATTACATATGTATGGTGAATATAATACATATAAATTGATTATAAATAGTAGTCATCCTTGAACTTAGGTATAAACCCATAATTTTTGAAGTTTCTTAAGTATTGAGTTGAAGAGTTCTAAAAATTTGTATTATAATCGTCGCAATAGTGAAATTTACATTATTAAAAATTAATTTAGAAAAGTATCATAAATAATAATTTTGATGATAAACTACTTAATGTGTTATTAGTCCCACATTGAAAAATAATTTTGATGGTGTACTACTTAATAAGTTATTTGTCCCACATTGAAATATTTTACAAGTATGGTAAATATGCTACGTATAAATAGTATAATTGTATCACAACGTAAAATTATCATAAGGTGGGGTGATCCTATAATTATAAATAAGAGTCAATATTAGAACTTAGATATCAACCCAAATCTTTTGAGTCTCTTAGCTTAGATATTGTCTTAGAGAGATCTTAAAAGTTTGTATCCACATTAGTGAAACCTACATTATCAAAAATTAATTTAGGAAGGTATCATAAAAAAAATAAAGTGAAAATCTTTTATTTATCTCAATATACATTTCCTATATTATATACAAGCGGTGTTTATAATTTTTATATAAAAATTTTTACATTTCATTTCACAAAAAAAAAAAATATTATGAAAATGAGTCATCTTTCAAAGTTAGATATTCACGCAAAATCTTTTGAATCTCTTAAGTATTATCTTACAGTACTTTTAAAAGTTTGTATTATTATCCCCGTCTTAATGAAATTTACTATCATCAAAATTAATTTAGGAAAATATCATAAATAAAAATTTAAGAAAGTATCATAAATAATAATTTTAATGGTGTACAACTAAATATGTTATTTGTCCCACATTGAAAAATAGTGTAAGTGTGGTGAATATACTATGTATAAATAGAGGAATTTTCCCACATCGGAGAAATATCATAAGCTAATATCATAAGCTGGAGTGATCATGCGATTATACATAAGAGTCGTCCTTGGGCTTAGATATCAATCCAAAATCGTTTTAACTCTCTCAAATATTTTTTCAGAGAGCTCTTAAAATTTTGTATTAATTATGAAAATAATATAATTATAAGATTCGTAGTAAAAATGTTATCATTATTATAGTATAAAATCTCATATTATTTGCACATACTTGGTGTAATCCTTTATATGTTATATATCCCACCTTGAAAAATAATGAAAATGTGATGAAGATACTAATACCTTTAAATAGTAGAATTGCCCCATATTGGACAATTACCATAAGGTAGGGTGATCAACCCAAAATCTTTTGATTCTCTTAAGCATTGTCTTAGCTAGAGAGCTTATATCTTAGGTACCTTGGATCAATTTTCGAGTTATGTAGATCAAATATAACTTGATTCCTGGCAAGGTTGGTAAAATATGTTTAAAATAGAAGTTGAATCAATATATCAATATTATTTTCTTAAAAATTACGAAGTATATTTTATTATAATTTTAAAATTTCAAAAGTTTATTTTTACAAGTTAATATAGGAAAATTATGAAAATGACATTAACGTAGACCCGTGCATCGCACGGGCATGAAATCTAGTTTACAATAAATTAAAGCATGAGGGTCTCCTGAATTGAGTTTCGTGAAGAACAAGTTAAATGGTGGCACTTTGACGTGATTAATATTCCCCTTCCCCAAGACTTGCATTGCTTAGCTACTTAGTACTTAGTTTGATTGTCATGCAAACTATGCGTATATGCCTATTTGTTTTATTGAGTTTGTTTTAGAACTTTACTTGTCTAACTTCATGAGACCTACAATAACTCTAGAAGCAACCCAGACCGATTGACTTTGCATAGGTCTCGTACTTTTAAAATTGCGTACACTACCCTAGGATCGTGTCTGGTCTAAGGAGGTTATCATAGAAATCCAACGTCCATAGAACCCGATCTAAACCCGACTCATTCAGTTGCGTACTCACATATTACAAGACATTGGGGTGTCAAGGCCCCACAGCTTTCCGTTCAATAGACGTTTTTTAGTGTTCAACTTATTTGACTTGAAAGTTGTATGTGTTTTAGACCCATGTTAAAAAGAAACATAACAATTACACAAAAGTTGACCCCGCAGTATATAGATTTTGCGTACGCCACTGGACTCATTGTCTTCCTAGGCGAAAAGGGCTTACGCATCAGCCTAACATACAAGTCGTACGTAGAAGCGATGTTTGAATATACTTGTTATGGGTGAATGTTGTAATTTTTGTGTTAGTAATTATGTACTTGCCTTCTTTGTCTATCGAAGCTTGTTCTTCAAGATAGTAATTTGCGGTCGTCCACATCATTTTGCATCGAGTGAATTCGGGCTCACATATACTTCAGGTTTCGGTCATGTACTAGGACCATATAAAGTATGGATTTACTTGTACATATTGTCTCCTACATTGGATTGTTTTCAATATGAATCAACTTCAATATCTTCAAGTTCGGGACTAAATCATAAGTATTCAATCGTTTTTCGTGTGATTTAGGTCTGAATACCTAATTAAGCATAGCAGATAGACCGTTTAGCAAAACATGCTCACTGACCTCAAATAGAGATTGAGCAGCTCTAATATTTTCGTGTTGCATCTCTAACTCTGCCCACACTGCCCAAACCTGTTTAAAAAAATACTTGTATTCCACTATCTCGCAAACAACTGTTAACCCGAATTTCCAACGCAATATGTAAGACAAAAGAGCCAATGAACGAAGAGACACTAACAAGCCAACTAGCATAACTTCTGGGTAACTTTTGGTGCCTTGACCGAACAAGTATTCGGCTTGCTTGTACCATGTAGCCTTTGCTTCGAGTAAAGTTAATGTCTGAATATTTCCTTGTTTAACCTCTAAAACTGACCACCCACGCCAAGCTGATATATGCCTCTTATCTGCAGCATTCGATGCATCAAACAGTTCTCTCGCCTTCCTAACATTTCCCAAATCATTTCCCAGCACAAACAAGCACTGTACGTATTATGAAGCTACAGTTTAAGCTAGTAATTTGTCATATGTTGTTAAAGTTAGTGGTTGTGTACCTATTGGCTGAGCAAAGATACCTGCCAGATGTCAGCATTTTCGCCCTGAGTCGCCCAAGAGCCTTTCTCATAAACAACCCTTGCTTCTTCGACTCTCAACTAGGAGTACTTCTTAAGACCCCTCCCTAGTGCTACTTATGTTCTTCCATTCCCGGGCCAATAGTATACACACTTCAGAGGTTCGTTACAGACAGCATTAGCACTCGTGCTCTGGCAGTAATAATCCGAATCTGCGTGAATTCAAGGTCAGCACTCCACGTGTATGTGCCAATGACATTATCTCTTATGGTACTGGAACATTATGGCGGATTGGCGGCCAGGTTTGATTTGGGACGGCTACATTTTCCTTAAGAATTGAGAAATGGTTTCAGGAATTTTCTTGCTTTTTATATTTGATGAACTGTCAACCAGTCCACAAGAAATTGAGACGCTGTACTAACTGTACTAATGACATTGATTTTAAAATCTTCTTATTTAGATCAATTTACATCCATTTAGTGTGAATGCGATATTTCAGAGACGCTGAACCTGCGTATAACTTGATCAATATGGTTGAGGGGGAATTGAAAGGCAATCATAATACAGGTAAATCAAAACCACCGGGTAAATAATGATATTGCTATTTTTAAGCCTTGCATAAAGACTGAGTTCATCCATCTACCTCCTCCTCACTGATACTTTGCAGGAAAAAAAATACAAATACAAAGAAGATTGATCACGCAGCCATTTCACACGACATTCAGTAAGCTACCTACCAGATCTTCAAACTAAAGTATCGGGCTAAATATTTAGGCCACAAATCAACATTATAGAAAATACTCCAAAGTAAACTGCAACATAGCATATGCACTGGTAGTTTGTATTGAAGTCAGTAATCACACCCCCAAAACCAGTCGGAAACCAAAACTGGCTACTTAACGCTCCGTGTTAAATAGAAAAACCTAGATGATCCCACCATCCAAAAAGAAAAGAGTGCCAACATTTTTGACTCCATGTATAACCATGGAAAGAAATCTACCAAGCATTCAACATTTAAGAGTACTAGTAATCCTAGACCAACACTAAATTCACACAATAACTAAGGAAAACAATAAAGCAGTGAAAAGTAATGATACCAACTTAAAGAAGAGAGATTAGATTGATGAGTATAAGAACTAAGGATGAAATCTTCAAATTAAAAATAGTAAATCTAGAATTAAACTAAGGGTTTTTGATGTTTTAGACTAAATACAACTCCAACAAAATAGAAGGCAAAAAAATCAATTACATAAATTAGCACTAAAAATCAAGTTAGGCAACTAGTCAAGAGACAATTATTGGGGGCTAGGGGGACGGTCAAAGGGACCAAGAAAGCCTGGGTACGGGTAATGGAGAGCTCTCTCCTCCTCCTCCGCCTTCAGAAGGCGCTCTAGCAATGCTGAATGGGTAGCTTGGGTAGCCCTAATGTCGATTTGATTAGCCAACAAGGTGGCTACATCGGAATGAATAAGATTGAGCTTTGTCATGATTTGAGTATAGTCAACGGAGGGTGTGGAGGAAGTTAGAGAAGAAGAGGGGGCAGGGGTTGCCCTAAGGCAATGGCGCTCATTTTCAGCCTCGTCGTCCTCAGGAAGCTCATCCTCGTAGTCAACTTGATTATCGGCTAGCTTATAAGAAATAGGGCTCCAATAGCGATCTGTGAGCTTAAATTCACCTTCACCAAACGGCATAGAAATGTTGAGTGAGCTGGAAATGGTGGTCCGAGCGGGGTTTGGCAATTTAAGAGCACGGGATGCTGAGATTTCAAAAAGAATGTGACCTGGAGGGGTGTGAATCCAAGAGAGATAGTCGAGGTCTAGCCAAATAAGGTTGTCATTCTTATCCAAGTGATCAACAGAAAGGCCAAGCTCCTTAGCAAGAATGGTGACGAGACCCCCACAAGCGGTGCATGAGGTGGGGGAGGTGGCAACAGCAACAAAGTGGTGAGCTAGGACTAAGGGCAAATCTAGGTAGGGTGGTTTTTGGAGAAGGGTATCGTGAATAATTTGGAGGGCTGTGGCGCTGCAATTATAATGTGTTTCGTGGGATGAGAGGAATGAATTAGCAAGCACCCTAGCGAAATACCTCAAGACGGGGTTACGAATACTGGAGGAGCACTCTTTACCACCACGAAATTTAGCAGTACGACGCACGTGCAGGTGTGTGTATGTTCTTTTGACTAGGTTTGCAGTGGCCAGCAAGTACGGTGGGCAAGCCAAGGTGATGACCCATATCTGGTACGGTCAATTGATACGAAGTCCCGAGCAGTTGAAATTTGACAGTGGGATCAGGGGTAGCACTCATATCTAACACAAAAGTTGCAAGGAACTCGCAAGTGAGGGACTTGTAAGAAAATTCATTGGCGGAGAAAATTCGACCCAAACCGATACGATTACACAACATTTGGACTTCCTCAAAAATACCCATTTTAGTCAATGAATCCATATGTGACCACCTAGTGCTTTGGAAATCGCTATCTGCTAGTTTTTCAAAAGTTTCGAGGAGTTTCTTAGTCTTAAACGCCACCCCATGAATTGAATCAACAAAAGGCAAATTAATATTATTAGTAGACAAATTGCAAGATGTTGCTTTACCTTTACCTTTACCCTTATTATTAGCCACTGTCTTCTGACGTTTTGTTGCCTTATTATCAGCTAATGTCTTTTGACGTTTTGTTGTCATTCTGCAACACCCTTAACTTCTTGATTTGGAGTTTATTAATATTTTGAGGATTTTGGGAAGAGTTTTTGGTGGGTTTATTAATATTTGCTGCTTTTTCTTCAATCAAACCCTCAAATTCTGCGTTTTCCTTTTTCTTCTTTTCTTTTTTTCAGATCTCTTCATCCGGTAACATTCCGCCAGATATACCTTAATGTCGCTATCTCTGCCACAATTTTGCCGGACATAAACTATGCCTTATTTTAGGCTGGGTGCAAGTTTCACCCCTATATTCGATGTCGCCTCCTAATGCAAATATTGCCCCTCCGTCTCAAATTTGCAGACAAATGAGGTAAATTAACGCCAAATGAAGTATATAATCTCAACTTGACTATTTGATTCAGATAGTTGTTACCACGAGGCTTACTAAAACTGATTGAAATGACTCCGCCAAAATGACAACGCTACCTCGAATGCAAATTTCAGCTGAGTATCCTTGTCCACAACTTCGGACCGTCTTACCGCAAGCGAGCAACCTAGTTGATCAGTCATTTCTGGACTCACTAGTACAACAGACGGGATACATTCATGCAACTGAGCACGAGAGCGCCTTGAATTTATACACAAACGCAAATGCAAAAATATAAATAAAAACACGTGGACTTGCAAAACATTTCACGAGGAAATCACCATGTCTTTAAATTTACAACACAAAATAGTACTCAGTACACATTACATTATGCCATAAACACAAGCTACAGCTAATCAAGTTCGATAACATTAGATAACGACATCACCCAGATCAGCCTCCTACTTAATCTCACACCAATCTACCTCAATACGAACAATAAACTCATCTGTCTCGATAATCTTGTGACCCTCACCGATCCCGATTTCCACAGTGTCTGACAACCTTTGTCTCGAGATTCCCGATGATATGTCGATGTTGATGATAAGGGAGGAGTACCAAGGCACGACAACAGAAGATCTAGAAAGTGGTAATGAACCATCAATACCCAATCGCGCTGGATTGTCTCGAGTCTTCTCGAAAAGTGAACTTCTATAATATTCTTTGTTGTAACTTGATAAGTAGTCGAAGAACCGATACTGAGAAGTGACGCATCCATAAACACTAGGACAATTATCACCATGTCCCCTTTTAAAAGCCGCTGAAACCTTAACGTAAGCAACAACTGCCTCTGAGAATATAGAATAATGAATGGCCGCAAACCCATTTTGACCCTTGATGAAAGAACACAATTGTTTGTCGCGATAAAATGACCCATCAAGAACACAAGCAGCATACTCAACATATCCCTTAATACTTAAACTCCCGTCAACACTTGTCAAATTAAATTTCATCTCCAAAGGATTAAAATCCTCGTAAACTCGAGAACCATTTGAAATAGGGATAAAGTTCGTGTTTTTTGGCAGATGCAATGGGTTTGTTTCATCCATTTTGAAGCAATTTTGCTATCATCGGATAAAACATCAATTGAGCCTAGAATGTCAATTTCTTTTGACCCTTTTCTACCAATGTAAACAGAGAATATCTCCACAGCGGGATACGGCCAGGGCTTGGTCTTATGAGGATGAATACCCCTGCAAATGATTTCAATAAAAAAAAAGGAATATCATACTTTTTCAAGTGTATGTCTAAACCTCAAAAAAATTGGACATAAACATACAAAATACATACCAAGGAATGTGTGAGTCGTCGTCATCAGATGAAGACTGAAAAAAATAAAAAAAAATTCACATTAACTTTACAAAATATGAAAGAACGATATAGAAATAACTTTATCTTCTAAAAAGAAATAAAAATAACCTAACCTTATCGTCCATATCATTCTCCTTTTGGAGTGGAAGTGATACCAAAACATTAGTCGCATTCTATAGATCCACAAACGCAAAAACAAAGAATGTAGCAAAGTAGAAATTAGCGCAAGTTAGTATAAGGGTAACAAGAAAATGGATGAAACAAATAAAAAAAAGTAACAAATAAGAACATGCCTTGTGAGGTTGAGAAACCTCGTTGTCGGGGAGAGGTCTTAGGGTGAGGGAGGGAACCGCGACACGGAAACTTTGATAACTAAATCATCTAATACGAACGAGTCACCGTACATTAATCCGAGTTGGGTTTCTAACCTTACAAAGTCGTTAACAATCTTTCAGTCGGTTTCATATTCCGATAAATCCACCCTGACAACAAGAGCCGAATAAGTAGGTAAAGTCACCCAGTATCTATCTAATTTCACTTTGTCTCGATCAATTTCGACATTTTCATACTCGTCCACTTGCTTTTGGAAAAGAATACTCTCTTCTGAATCATATTTCTTACAATATTGACCCGACTCAAAATTACTGAAATCGATTGAAGTAGCTAGTTGTGTGAACACATACGGGAATTATGATTCAGAAGAGAGTATTCTTTTCCAAAAGCAAATGGGCGAGTATGAAAATGTCGAAATTGATCGAGCCAAAGTAAACTTAGATAGAAACTGGATGACTTTGCCTGCTTATTCGGCTTTTGTTGTCGGGGTGAATTTGTCGGTATATGAACCCGGCCGAAAGATTTTTAACGACTTTGTAAGGTTAGAAACCCAACCCGGATTAATGTTCGGTGACTCGTTCGTATTAGATGATTTAGTTATCGAAGTTTCCGTGTCGCGGTTCCCTCCCTCACCACTAAGACCTCTCCCCAACAACGAGGTTTCTCAACTTCACAAGGCATGTTCTTATTTGTTACTTTTTTTTATTTGTTTCATCCATTTTCTTGTTACCCTTATACTAGATTGCGCTAATTTCTACTTTGGTACATTCTTTGTTTTTGCGTTTGTGGATCTATAGAATGCGACTAATGTTTTGGTATCACTTCCACTCCAAAAGGGGAATGATATGGACGATAAGGTTAGGTTATTTTTATTTCTTTTTAGAAGATAAAGTTATTTCTATATCGTTCTTTCATATTTTGTAAAGTTAATGTGAATTTTTTTTTATTTTTTTCAGTTTTCATCTGATGACGACGACTCACACATTCCTTTGTATGTATTTTGTATGTTTATGTCCAATTTTTTTGAGGTTTAGACATACACTTGAAAAAGTATGATATTCCTTTTTTTTTTATTGAAATCATTTGCAGGGCTATTCATCCTCATAAGACCAAGGCCTGGCCGTATCCCGCTGTGGAGATATTCTTTGTTTACATTGGTAGAAAAGGGTCAAAAGAAATTGACATTCTAGGCTCAATTGATGTTTTATCCGATGATAGCAAAATTTGCTGCATCTTCAAAATGGATGAAACAAACCCATTGCATCTGCCAAAAAACACGAACTTTATCCCTATTTCAAATGGTTCTCGAGTTTACGAGGACTTTAATCCTTTGGAGATGAAATTTAATTTGACAAGTGTTGACGGGAGTTTAAGTATTAAGGGATATGTTGAGTATGTGCTTGTGTTCTTGATGGGTCATTTTATCGCGACAAACAATTGTGTTCTTTCATCAAGGGTCAAAATGGGTTTGCGGCCATTCATTATTCTATATTCTCAGAGGCAGTTGTTGCTTACGTTAAGGTTTCAGCGGCTTTTAAAAGGGGACATGGTGATAATTGTCCTAGTGTTTATGGATGCGTCACTTCTCAGTATCGGTTCTTCGACTACTTATCAAGTTACAACAAAGAATATTATAGAAGTTTACTTTTCGAGAAGACTCGAGACAATCCTGCGCGATTGGGTGTTGATGGTTCATTATCACTTTCTAGATCTTCTGTTGTTGTGCCTTGGTACTCCTCCCTTATCATCAACATCGACATATCATCGGGAATCTCGAGACAAAGGTTGTCAGACACTGTGGAAATCGGGATCGGTGAGGGTCACAAGATTATCGAGACAGATGAGTGTACTGTTCGTATTGAGGTAGATTGGTGTGAGATTAAGTAGGAGGCTGATTTGGGTGGTGATGTTATCTAATGTTATCGAACTTGATTAGCTGTAGCTTGTGTTTATGGGATAATGTAATGTGTACTAAGTACTATTTTGTGTTTGAAATTTAAAGACATGGTGATTTCCTTGTGAAATCTTTTGCAAGTCCACGTGTTTTTATTTGTATTTTTTTTGTTGCATTTGTGTATAAATTCAAGGCGCTCTTGTGCTCAGTTGCATGAATGTATCCCGTCTGTTGTACTTGTGAGTCCAGAAATGACTGATCAACTAGGTTGCTCGCTTGCGGTAAGACGGTCCGAAGATGTGGACAAGGATACTCAGCTGAAATTTGCATTCGAGGTTTGTCATTTTGACGGAGTCATTTCAATCAGTTTTAGTAAGACTCGTGGTTACAACTATCTGAATCAACTAGTCAAGTTGAGATTATATACTTCATTTGGCGTTAATTTACATCATTTGTCTGCAAATGTGAGACGGAGGGGCAATATTTGCATTAGGAGGCGACATCGAATATAGGGGGTGAAACTTGCACTTGGGGGGCGAAATTTCACGCAGCCTAAAATAAGGCATAGTTTATGTTCGGCAAAATTGTGGCAGAGATGGCGACATTAAGGTATATCTGGCGGAATGTTACCGGATGAAGAAATCTGAAAAAAAAGAAAAGAAGAAAAAGGAAAACGCAGAATTTGATTATCTCCCTCCTCCTTTATGGTTTGATTGAAGAAAAAGCAGCAAATATTAATAAACCCACCAAAAACTCTTCCCAAAATCCTCAAAATATTAATAAACTCCAAATCAAGAAGTTAAGGGTGTTGCAGAATGACAACAAAACGTCAAAAGACATTAGCCGATAATAAGGCAACAAAACGTCAGAAGACAGTGGCTAAGGGTAAGGGTAAGGGTAAGGGTAAGGGTAAGGGTAAAGGTAAAGGTAAAGGTAAAGCAACATCTTGCAATTTGTCTACTAATAATATTAATTTGCCTTTTGTTGATTCAATTCATGGGGTGGCGTTTAAGACTAAGAAACTCCTCGAAACTTTTGAAAAATTAGCAGATAGGGATTTCCAAAGCACTAGGTGGTCACATATGGATTCATTGACTAAAATGGGTATTTTTGGGGAAGTCCAAATGTTGTGTAATCGTATCGGTTTGGGTCGAATTTTCTCCGCCAATGAATTTTCTTACAAGTCCCTCACTTGCGAGTTCCTTGCAACTTTTGTGTTAGATATGAGTGCTACCCCTGATCCCACTGTCAAATTTCAACTGCTCGGGAATTTGTATCAATTGACCGTACCAGATATGGGTCATCACCTTGGCTTGCCCACCGTACTTGCTGGCCACTGCAAACCTAGTCAAAAGAACATACACACACCTGCACGTGCGTCGTACTGCTAAATTTCGTGGTGGTAAAGAGTGCTCCTCCAGTATTCGTAACCCCGTCTTGAGGTATTTCGCTAGGGTGCTTGCTAATTCATTCCTCTCATCCCACGAAACACATTATAATTGCAGCGCCACAGCCCTCCAAATTATTCACGATACACTTCTCCAAAAACCACCCTACCTAGATTTGCCCTTAGTCCTAGCTCACCACTTTGTTGCTGTTGCCACCTCCCCCACCTCATGCACCGCTTGTGGGGGTCTCGTCACCATTCTTGCTAAGGAGCTTGGCCTTTCTGTTGATCACTTGGATAAGAATGACAACCTTATTTGGCTAGACCTCGACTATCTCTCTTGGATTCACACCCCTCCAGGTCACATTCTTTTTGAAATCTCAGCATCCCGTGCTCTTAAATTGCCAAACCCCGCTCGGACCACCATTTCCAGCTCACTCAACATTTCTATGCCGTTTGGTGAAGGTGAATTTAAGCTCACAGATTGCTATTGGAGCCCTGTTTCTTATAAGCTAGCCGATAATCAAGTTGACTACGAGGATGAGCTTCCTGAGGACGACGAGGCTGAAAATGAGCGCCATTGCCTTAGTGTTGAGACCAATTCTAGCTTAGTATGTTGATGATGCCTTATGACAAATAAGTCTTATTTGTATATTTAATGTGTGCCTCTTTGAGTTTGAATCTTATAGTAATGGAATGCTCCATGTGCTAATCAAGATGTCCAAGAATGATCAAGATGAAGATTGTCTTTGTTAATATCATAATGTTGTAAGAAGAAATCGTTGAACTTGATACATGTCTTTGTACTTCAAAACTAACAGTGACATGTCACTGTGGTTTCTGGCTCTTTAGTATTTCGAAATTACTTAACTCTTGAAAATTGCTTTCAAAATCTTTAATCAACATTTTTGCCTTGCTGAAATTTCTGATTTGATTATTATAATTGAAAGGTAGTCTTTGTTGTCTTGGAGAAGAAGACACTTGCTAAAAATGGTTGCTTACTTTTGCTATAATTGGTAATGTTTATGGTCCCCATAAACATCACCATTTATAGTCTTTCTTGTAAAATAACCTAACCTATTTTTGTCTAAAAAGTTGGCTGATTGTCCTTCTTGCATAAGGAGCCACGGCTTTGGCTGCTTCTCTCTTGGCACTTTAATTGTTGTTCAAGCTTCAACTTTTGTATTATTTTTATTGTAAGGTACACTATATCTTACACTATAAATACTACACTCATTTCACTTGAACAAGTAAGCAACAACAAAACATTTTCAAGCTTAAAAGACTTTGAGTTTTAATCTAGTAAACTATCTTTGCAAAAATCATTTAACATTTCATATTTAATTGTTTTGCAAAATATTTTCTTAAGTCTTTTAAAAGAGCTAGTTCGTTGCAACAAAACATGTATTGTGTTCAATGATCTCGTGTTAGTACTTAATCGTTTTCTCCACCGTTCATTTTGTGAACATTTTGAGAAACACAAGTCTTGTAACAAACGAGTAGAACAAGTCTTAAGATAGAGTTATCTTGAGCAACTAGCAACTCGAAAGAGTTGGGGAAGTCTTGGTGCGGAGTAGCATTGAGCAAATAACAACCGGAGTAGGTTGGGGAGTTGTTTTATTATTCGGGGTCTTTGTTTGTATGAGTTTACTTCAAAGATGATTAATAAGATAACATTGGATGTAGGTCGCGGAGTAGTGACCGAACCAATTTAAAAAACATCCTTGAGTTTTGTCTATTTTCGTTTTTAATATTTCCGCTGCATTCTGATTTCACTGTTGATTCCACTGTGACATTTACTGGCTGAATCGTAGTTAAATACTTCTAACTTTCTAGTTCTAAGTATAAACTTCTCCTTTCATCTAAGTAGTGTCTTAGTGATCTAATAGCTTTTTAAAGAAGCTTTAATTAAGCTTAAAATTTTAAATAGACACCTAATTCACCCCCTCCCCCTCTTAGGTGATCTCGCCCTTGACTCTTCAATTGGTATCAGAGCCTTGTGCTCTTGATATTGGTTAATTACCAAAGAGTTGATCCTATAGTCATGGACGGGAAACATACTAAGTATCCCATATTCAAAGGGGATAGCTACTCATGGTGGAAACATCGTATGGAGCACTATGTCAAAAGCACAGATTATGAATGTTGGATCATAATTCAAAAAGGTCCCCTTGCTATAACGGTCACTAATGCTGATGGCACTATTTCCGTAAAAAGTGAGGATAAGTATGTCGAGGCTGATTATCGCAAAGTCGAGAAAAACTCTAAAGCCATGTCCATTCTTCAATATGGCATAGGTGAACAAGAGATTAACCGGATTTCCGGATGTACCTCGGCAAAAGAAATTTGGGACACCTTAAGCCTTGCTTATGAGGGAACGTCTCAAGTTAAGAAGTATCGTATTGACCTTCTCATGCAACAATATGAGATGTTTAATATGAAACGTGACGAGTCAATAAATGATCTTTCTTCTCGCTTTTCTAGTATTGTCAATGAACTTAAGAGTCTTGGTCGTAATTTCGAATCCGAGGATATAGTCCGAAAGATCCTTCGGAGCCTAAGTGACAAATGGCAACCGAAGGTGACGGCTATTGAGGAAGCCAAAGATTTATCCACATTAACCCTCAATGAGCTAATGGGCTCACTCATGGCTCATGAGTTAACTCTCATGAAGCGTGCGGGTGAATCATCTAAAGCTAGAGGACTCGCACTCAAATCTACCTCAAGTGATGAGGATGAAGATGGAGATGACGAGCGAGCCATGTACTCAAAAAATATGGCGGATATAATCAATGGTCATCAACATAAAAAGTTCAACAATTCTAATAAGAAACGTTTCTTTAAGAAAAAACCCTCTTCCACAGTCTCATGTTTTAAATGTGGTGAAAAAGGCCATCTTATCAAAGATTGTCCTAAGTGGAATGAGTTCAAATCAAAAGACAAACGTGATTTTGCAAAGAAAGAATACAAACACAAAGTCATGTCTGCAATCTGGGGTATGTGTGATTCCGAGGAAGAAGAGTCTTCCGGGGAAGAATTGGATGCCAAAGTTTGCATGACAACACGTCTAAAACTTGATGTTCCCGAGTCTTCAAAGAGAGTGTCCGCAAAATGTCTAATGGCACATTCCGATGATTCTGATCATGATTCCGATGATGAGGTAAATAAACTCAAGACAAAGGTTAGATCCTTTTCCAAAGAAAAAGTATGTTTAATGCTCGACGATCTACTTGACAAATGTCGTGAAAAGAATGAAAAACTTGAAGCTATGCAAACTCAAATTGAGGACATAGCCGAAGAAAATGTTTGTCTTAAAGATTGTCTCGATGAGTTAGAACAGAGTAACATCATACCTTCTCTCAAAAGTGAAGTCAAGAGATTAAAGAAAGAGAATGCAATCCTTATTGAAGAGGTTAATCTGTCCAATGTCACAGTGAACTCCACTGTGACATCTGCTGGTCAAACTGAAAACGAGTCACTAATTCGACAAGTTGATAAATTAATTATTGAACGTGACTCTCTGCTGAATAACCTCACCTCATGTCAGAACCATGTTAAGAATCTTGAAGAAATCTATGAGAAATTAGTAGATAAGAACAATCATGCTAAAATTGCTTTTGACAAAGTAGGACTTCTAAATCTTGACCTTTTTGCTAAAATTGAAAACTTGAATAAAGAGTTAGTGGTTGCAAAAGAGTTTTACAAAAAATGGGAAGGAAGCCAAACTGTTTTAGACTTTCTTACAAGTCAATCTAAAAATGCTGAAAAGAAAGTTGGACTCGGTTTCAAGCACAACAACGTTCATTGTTGCGTTCGAAACCAAGACCCAAGCAAAACCGATTTTAGAAGAAGAAAGTACGCTGGGCTTCCCGAGTATATAATTTGCAACTATTGTGGCAAGACCGGTCATGTGTTTAATGGTTGTGCTAAGAGATGGAATGAAATAAATAAGAACATCAAAGTGGTTAAAAAAATGTGGATCCGAAAAGATTTGATTAACAATGCGATTCACAAAAAGGGGCCCAAATTCATTTGGGTTCCTAAACTAAAAGTTTGATTTCTTATAGGCATTAGTGAGAGGCCGCAACAATTGGTACTTGGATAGTGGATGTTCTCGTCATATGACGGGAAGTGAAAGCCAATTTCTCTCATTACAAGCCTACAAAGGTGGCACCGTGACGTTTGGCGATAATAAGAAAGGTGAAATTGTTGCAATCGGGAAGGTTGGTAAGTCATCGTCACAGTGTGTCGACAAAGTGTTGCTTGTCAAAGGTTTGAAGCATAATCTTCTTAGCATATCTCAATTGTGCGATAATGGTAATATTGTTGAGTTTTGTGCTAGTGAATGCCGTGTACTAGATGGAAATACAAGGGAAGTTATCTTGGAAGGAAAACGTGTTAGAGATGTTTACTTGACTAATCTTTGTGCCTTGCCAAGTCAAACATTATCTTGTATGAGCGCCTTAAAAAACGACTCATGGCTTTGGCATAAAAGATTAGGACATGTAAATGCTAGAACATTGAACACTCTTAGAAAACTCGATCTAGTAAATGGCATTCCTAACATGAAATTCGATCTTAATAAATTGTGTGAAGATTGTGTGGGAAATAACAGTTTACATCCCCTTAAAAATTAGGATTATAACAAAATTATATAATATGAATGCAAGTCATAGATATGAAAACGATACAAATGTAGAGAAAAAAAATTAAACCTTCGGTCCTTAGCAAATTAGGCCTAAGAACAGATATCAAAATAGATATCCTCCTAATCGTAACACCCAAGACTGATTGAGATATGCCCTTGTAATTGCTAGAAAAGAATTAAAAGTTACAGTTAACTTTTTATTGTTTTTTTTGTGTTTTGTGTGAGATGGAGGCACAAGTTGAGAGAGAGTAAAAATTAGGTTAGAATTTTTTTCCTTCTCTTTGCTTTTGACGGCACACTTAGGTTATAATGAGGAGATTTAGTCTCCTCAAATAACTACCCATTGACTGGAAAAAACCCGAGTGTATCTGGACACTTTTTTTCAGTCATTTTAGCTTCTAATGTAATACATTATAATCGTCATTAGTCAAAGACCGACATTATAATACATCATTAATTATAAATATCCGTATATTTATAATTTTCCAATTAATTATAACGGTTTATATTTAATTAGCTTACATTATATACAACAATTAAATATAACATTTTATATTCAATTTACGAATTACAGTTAATTCGTCTCAGCTAAATTTATTTAATCATTATTAAATAATTATATCATCATCACATTGACTAACCTTTTAGTCAAAAACACCGACTAACCTTTTAGTCATTTAATAAGGCATCAATATGATTATTTTCTCAAATAATCACATCTCTCAATCACATCCTTTAGGTGTGACTTTTAGGGATCAGTTGATCACCGCCATCTGTATGACGATAACGTCAAACTTATCTAGCAAGCCAACCGTTATCGATAAACGTTAATCAACTGATTACAATACAAAGTATACCCTGTGAACCTACAGAGATTTATTTATGTTATTGCACTAACTGTGGAGGACACTGGCTCCAACAATCTCCCACTTGTCCGTACAAGTGTATGTGCGATAACCGATTCTCATATCCATAATAAATTTCTCCCACTCAATGTAAACCAATTTGCAAAGTCCGTATTCACAAAGGTCGTAGTTTACAAGTGATCAGTATCAAGAGTGGTTTCCCCGACTAGAGAGTAACTTAACTGATAAACGAATCTATATTCGAGCATGGCCATGCATTTCAGTTACAGCTCCTCGAGTGGCCCTGAGAAATATCATATCCTGATAAAGGTGGATATTTTCTTCAACTCGAATCTTGCAGATACAAGCGCAGTATGAAATGACCCAGTGAAAATCTACTTAGCCTCCTGTTACGGTCGACCATGAGAAAGGAAACCAAAGTCACCCAAAAACTGCCTTTATCTCAAGAGACAGTCGATAGTCAAAAGAATCGACTCTAGGAACACTATGGATGTCCTATCCACGACCTGGCACCTAATGTTCCGAAACATTTAGGACTCCATAACGTCGTCACAAAATGTCCTGCGCAGTATCATTATAACTCGCATCTGTGATCGATCAGTCAACAGTTTGACTTATGGCTCGTTGAACCCACCATCAATCGACGTCACAAAATAATTGCCAGAGTTATCAGCTCATGTAGGCAATTACGGACCCAACACAAATATAATGTAATTCAGTTCACTTTGTGGTGTTCAATGTTGTCAGTACAACCCACATGAAAAACAAAATATATTACAAAACGATGATTTCATTAATAGTTTTATGAAAAAGATACAGGTGTCTAATCCATACAAAACAACTAATACAACTCAGGAACACGCTTAATTCCCATGGAAATAACGTGCCCTTCATGCTTATCATATCTTAACGGTTTAGTGAGAGGATCTGCAACGTTATCATCCGTAGCAATCTTGTCTATCACTATCTCCCTTTGCTCCACGTAATCTCGGATCATGTGAGCCTTCCGTTGTACATGCCTAGACTTGTTGCTGGACTTAGGCTCCTTAGCCTGGAAGATGGCACCACTATTATCACAATAGATGGTGATCGGGTCATCCGAACTAGGAACTACAGTTAGTCCCTGTAAGAACTGACGCATCCATATAGCTTCCTTCGCAGCCTCTGAAGCAGCATAGTACTCGGACTCAGTCGTAGAATCTGCTATAACATTTTGTTTGGAGCTTTTCCAGCTGACCGCAGCGCCATTAAGAGTAAACACGAATCCAGACTGAGATTTCGAGTCATCTCGATCCGTTTGGAAGCTAGCATCTGCGTAACCGGTTGCGCATAGCTCAGTGTTACCTCCATAAGTCAATACCCAATCCTTAGTCCTCCGTAGGTACTTAAGGATATTCTTAACAGCTATCCAGTGTGTTTCACCTGGATTGCCTTGGTAACGACTTGTCATACTCAATGCATATGCCACGTCTGGACGTGTGCATATCATGGCATACATGATCGATCCTATAGCTGATGCATAAGGAATCCGACTCATGCGCTCGACCTCTTCCGATGTCTTTGGTGCCTGAGCTTTACTCAAATGCATCCCAGAGACCATTGGAAGGTTCCCCTTCTTGGAGTTGGTCATGCTGAACCTCTCAAGAATCTTATCTATATAAGACTCCTGACTGAGGGATAACATCCGTCGTGATCTATCTCTGTAGATACGGATCCCCAAAATTCTTTGTGCCTGGCCCAGATCTTTCATCTGGAAATGGTTCTTTAACCAAACTTTACCGAAGTTAAGAGAGGTATGTCATTCCCAATCAAGAGTATGTCATCGACATACAATATTAGGAAGACATCTTGCTCCCACTCGACTTGATATATAAGCATGGTTCCTCGACCGATCGAGTAAATCCATTCTCTTTTATCACCTGGTCGAAACGATGATTCCAACTCCGAGAGGCTTGCTTAAGTCCATAAATGGAACGCTTAAGCTTGCATACCTTCTTCGGATTTTTAGGATCAATGAAACCTTCGGGTTGTACCATGTACAACTCCTCCTCCAAATAACCGTTTAAGAAGGCGGTTTTCACATCCATTTGCCAATCTTCATAGTCATGAAAAGCGGCAATCGCTAAGATTATCCGAATGGAACGCAGCATAACTACAGGTGCAAAAATTTCATCATAGTGCAATCCTTGCACTTCAGTGAAACCTTTTGCCACTAGTCGTGCCTTGTATGTGTCTGGTTGTCCTTCCTACAGAATGCTTTATTTTATAAA
The DNA here is from genome assembly GCA_022085475.1 of Heliosperma pusillum. Classification (NCBI taxonomy): domain Eukaryota; kingdom Viridiplantae; phylum Streptophyta; class Magnoliopsida; order Caryophyllales; family Caryophyllaceae; genus Heliosperma; species Heliosperma pusillum. Next base: position 112,253 of record JAIUZE010000748.1, read on the forward strand.
GCCATTTACACTGAAGAGGCCGAACCTTATCAGGTAAGTCAATCAGATCCCATACGTCATTCTCATACATAGAGTCCATCTCGGATTGCATGGCTTCAAGCCATAGCTTAGAGTCGGAACAGGTCATGGCACCTTTATAGGTAGCGGGTTCGTTACTCTCTAGGAGTAAAACGTCATCTCTCCCATTCTCCTCGACCATACCAATGTATCTGTATGGAGAAATGGAGACTCTACCCGACCTCCTGGGTTCCTCAGGAATATTTACCGCAGCCGATGATGAAGGAACAGTTTCCTCCATTGGTTGCTCGGTGGTTGGCTCTTGAACCTCCGACAGATCGAAGGTTCTATCACTCGTCTTGTTCTCGAGAAATTCTTTCTCTAGAAACTTCGCACTAGCCGCAACAAAAACACGTTGTTCGGTAGGCGAATAAAAGTAATGACCAAACATTCCTTTTGGATAACCAATAAAGTATGTCTTGACCGATCGTGGGCCGAGCTTATCGTCAGGTCTCCATTTGACATAAGCCTCGCAGCCCCAAACCCGTATAAAGGACAAGTTAGGGACCGTTCCCTTCCATAATTCATATGGAGTCTTGTCTACAGCTTTAGACGGACTTCGGTTAAGTATTAGAGCAGCTGACAAAAGAGCATATCCCCATAATGAGTCAGGAAAAACTGGTGTGATATCATGGATCGAACCCAGATCAAGCAATGTTCGATTTCTCGGTCGGAAAACCATTCAATTGTGGTGTTCCACTCTACGGTGGAGTTAAACTGTAGTATTTTTTCGGACACCACAGTCTTTAAGGTGTTGATCAAACCATTCGAAACATATTCGTGCCACCACGGATTGACTGTAGAGTGCTTTAATCTTTCATCCAGTGGTTTTCAACCTTAATTCTGGAATTCCTTGAACTGTCAAAGGACTACTTTTATCTATTAAGTAGACATAACCAATCTACTCAAAATCATCCGTGAAAGTGATAAAATATCTATAGCCGTCTCTTGCGTTGATTGACATAGGTCCACACACATCAGTATGTATGAGTCCTAATAGGTCAGCAGCGCGAATTCCAACACCTTTGAAGGAAATTCGAGTCATTTTGCCTATGAGACATGATTCACACGTGCCAAAAGATTCATAGTCAAATAGGGAGATAGTCCCATTATCAATGAGCTTCTTCACGCGTTTTTCATTTATGTGTCCCATACGACAATGCCATAAATAGATTTGATCTTTGTCACCAACCTTTGCTTTCTTACTACTCACAGATGAGAACCACAATCAGTATCTAGTACCCAAGTTCCGAAACTTGCATGGTTGATCTCAATCATATGAATAAAAGAAGAAGTCATACCAACAGGAGAGACGCGGCCTGCTTTATGTCCTCACGGTACACGAGGCAGTTCCTCCTCCAATGCCCAAACTTGTGGCAATGGTGGCACTCCATGTTACCTTCATCGCTCTTTGTCTTGCCTTGTGAGCTACCGCTAGACTCACCAGGCCCACTCTTGACCTTTCCTGGCTTTTTGAACTTTTGCTTCCCTACAGCTAGGTCAGCTTGAGCCTTGCCCTTACCCCTACCCTGGTTGTTAATCATGAGAACGTCCTGTTTCACGCTCCCACTCAATTTCAGATCACTCTCGGTCTGTACGAGAAGTGAGTGGAGCTGATGAAGACTTTTCTTCATATCATTCATATAGTAATTTGCCCTGAAAAGGGCAAAACCATCATGAAGTGAATGGAGCACACGATCAATAATGATCTTCTCATCGATTTTACAACCAAGAGCCTCCTGCTTCTCGACATTCTCGATCATAGCATGAATGTGTGGGCTAACCGCTTGGCCATTCTGGAGTTTCGCTTCAAAGAAGCGACAGGTGTACTCATAGCTAACGATCCTCGGAGCTTTCGAGAACTCGTTAGAGAGAGTGGTGAAAATCTTGTTTGCACCCTGGGCTATGAATCGCCTCTGCAAATTGGATTCCATTGAAAAGATGAGTAAGTTCTTTATCGCACCCGCCTCCATTACGAAATCACTATAAGCAAGTGATTCATTGGCTCCTGCATTGGGGCCTGGGTTAGTCGGTAGTGGCTCAGTCAAGTACTTGAGCTTACCGTCAGCAATGGCAGCATTCCGTAATGCCGCCTCCCAGTCCGCAAAGTTTGACCCATCATTCTTCAGCCGCGTGGACTGATTCATGTTGTCCATAAAGATCTTTAGCCAGGACTCGCGAGCGAGTGTAGCACTTGGCATTGGGTCGTCTGTACGTCCAGCCATTTGTTATTTTAAGCAGTTATATCTGTATATAACGGATTCAAGAAACTGTTATAAGAAGAAAAATATGATAAGTTTCATCGTTTTAAAATTAAGTCTTAATGCAAAAACTGTTTAATGCGATGACTCAAGCATTTATACAATTGACCTCCCTCAAGAATTATATAAATGATCCCAAGACTCAATTTCTGTAAATTGATAAGCCAACCTTTTGGCTAATTCTACCTTTAGAATCTCGGTCGATAAATTTCTGTAAATTCTATCTTATAGTCCATTATAATCCCGAGATATTACTCGTACTATAATGTTGAGATAAAATAGGTCAACACTCACTACTTACCCAACGTAGAAGGGGTCATATTATGACTTCCGACGAAGAAGGGGTTCATAGAAGTTTTTCCTATAAAGACTAATCTCAATTTTCATTTTAGAGGAAGATCCCATCATCTTAAATTAATTCATTTTAAGTGAACAAATTCTAGCATTTCGTGAATGATTTAGACTAAGGTGATGGCCCTATGAACGAGTGACATCTGTATGTCTATGATGAAAATTCAAACTATATGAAACATTTTTCATGCCTTTTAGGTGGTTTGGTTTAGGCGGAATATGATGCAGTTATTTAACATGTGAATGAAAAACAAAAGAACGGAAAAATACGTAAACTATTACAACGGTCCTAGTGTGGCCTATCTACCAAAAATGAACAGTAAATACAAGTTTGGAATCCATCCTTATGGACCCGAGAAGCTTGACTTTGTCTCATCTTGGTCCATGTAGCGGGAGTGAGCATCCGATCTCCGTCTCTAGTCTTATTAAAATTACATTTAAAAATTACAAAATAAACCTATTTACATTCTAATTCCAAAACATAATTAAAAGAAAAATAAAAGGAGATTCGAGATCTCAAAATTACAACCAAACCATGTTTTCATCATTACGAAAACATGATTAACGAAAGCCACACTAGGTATTACATTTTTCAACCAATTGCAAAAATACGTAAAATAAACCATTCATTCATTCATTCAACAAAAAAAATGCATCAACTATATAAATTAATACTACAAAACATAATTCATTAATTATGTTGATTAATTATCCAAACCACCATTCAAAACCGATCAAAATTATGTGACAATTCCTTAATTGCCCACAACAATTTTAATCATACATAATCCATTTTATTTTAAACCTTTTTAAAATAATCGGGTATCATTATTGTGAACCTTTTCACAATAACAAACAAACAAACATTATCTTTATAATGTCAAAAAAAAACAAATTTTTTTTTTTTACGGGACACTGTTCACGGGAACAGTACCAGTACCAAAAAAATTTTTTTTTTTTTTTTTATTGATTTCTCACGGTTTAATCAAAACCGAAAACAAAAAAAATAAAACTAAAAAAAATTACAGCTGCTGCCAAAATAAAAAAAAACAGAAATTTTTTTTTTTTTTTTATAGCAGTGAATAGTAACCGGGCAGCACAAAAAAAAAAATTCGGTGTTGCCAAAATCGCTAGATCGGTACAAATTTCAATATCTAATCGTTATTAAAATTGATTCAAACTAGATTATTCATTTTAACCTTTTAAAAAGAACATCTAAATCATGATTAAATCGATTATCCATATATTCATTTAATCACAATCGATTTGAACATCATTAAAATTGAATCATTATTCAAAAATCATCAATTAAAACAATGAATCCGAAAATCATAGCAATAACAACATCAAAAGAAATCCATCTTATTTTAATTTAATCCTTATCAAATTAAAACAACCACAAATTTATTATATTGAATTTTAACCTTTGAAAATAACAATATTAATAAATCAACAATGGAACAACAAAACCCTAAAATAAAAAAATCACACGGCTAAAATATAAAAAAACAGCCGTCACAATTTTTTTTTTTTTTTTCGGTTTTCTCAAAAAAAATTTTTTTTCTCAAATTCATATATCATAAAAATGAAAAACATATAATATAATTTTGTAGCCAAAAGCTCTGATACCACTTGTGGGAAATAACAGTTTACATCCCGTTAAAAATTAGGATTATAACAAAATTATATAATATGAATGCAAGTCATAGATATGAAAACGATACAAATGTAGAGAAAAAGAATTAAACCTTCGGTCCTTAGCAAATTAGGCCTAAGAACAGATATCAAAATAGATATCCTCCTAATCGTAACACCCAAGACTGATTGAGATATGCCCTTATAATTGCTAGAAAAGAATTAAAAGTTACAGTTAACTTTTTATTGTTTTTTTTTTTGTTTTGTGTGAGATGGAGGCACAAGTTGAGAGAGAGTAAAAATTAGGTTAGAATTTTTTTTCTTCTCTTTGCTTTTGACGGCATACTTAGGTTATAATGAGGAGATTTAGTCTCCTCAAATAACTACCCATTGACTGGAAAAAACCCGAGTGTATCTGGACACTTTTTTTCAGTCATTTTAGCTTCTAATATAATGTAATACATTATAATCGTCATTAGTCAAAGACCGACATTATAATACATCATTAATTATAAATATCCGTATATTTATAATTTTCCAATTAATTACAACGGTTTATGTTTAATTAGCTTACATTATATACAACAATTAAATATAACATTTTATATTCAATTTACGAATTACAGTTA